>JANIJG010018756.1:0-15861 GCA_024611175.1 Megaceryle torquata
TTAGCCTGGAAAAGAGAAGACTGAGAGGGGATCTTATTAATGTTTACAAATATCTGAAGGGTGGGTGTCAAGTAGAAAGAGCCAGTCTTTTCAGTGGTGCCCTGTGATAGGATGAGAGGCAATGGTAGCAAGGTGAAACACTGGAAGTTCCACCTCAACATGAGGAAAAATTTCTTCTGTCACTCTCTCAGTGAACCTGGAACAGGCTGCCCAGAGGTGATGGAGTCTCATTTACTGTAGACTTTCAAGACCTGCCTGGATCTGTTCCTGAGTGGCCTGCCCTAGGTGATCCTGATATGGCAAGTGGTGTAGACTTGATGATCTCCAGAGGTCCCTTCCAACCTAGAGGTTTTCTATAGAAAAGAAGGGATGCATAATACAATTGCTCACCCCTCACTGACCCATGCCCAGCCAATCCCCAAGCCCCAGGGTCACCCAGACAACTCCCCCCCCCAGTTCATGTACTGAGCATGACATAATATGGTATGAAATATTCCTTCTGCTTATTTGGGTCAGCTGTCCCTGCTGTGTCACCTCCCAGCCTTCATTGGTAGGGCAGTATTAGAAGCTGACAAATCCTTGACTTAGTGTAAATACTGCTTAGTCACAACTGAAACATTAGTGTTATCAATATCAACATTATTCTCATCATAAATCCAAACCACAGGACTGTGCCAGCTACTAGGAAGAAAATTAAGTTAATTTCATCTCGAACCAGGACAGTTATAAGTGTAAAATATAAACTATAAAGTTCTGTTTCCAAAATTATAGCAGTCTGTCAAATATTAGAATTATGTTTGAAGAGGCCTGCAACTACTATTTTTAATACAATATTTAATAAAAATGCTTTAGGACTGTTGCTATGGAGTTCCTAGATTACCTGCAGCTATAGGAATAAGCATCCTGTAATGTATAATGAATGATGAGGCTTTACTTAGTTTTGCCCAGGGCTTGTTTTACCTTAAAATGTTGAGTTCTGTTTTGGGGTTTGTTTTAATAGCATTTGTTGTAGTTTTAAAGGGTTTGACAATAGTGCAGGGAGAATTCTAGTGCTGGTGTTTTACGTCTTTCAATAAATACTAAACTTTTTTGCATAGTTGATCTTCAACTCATCCAAGATCAGCTTTAGCAGAAAAATCTCCATTGTTTATAACTTTATAACTAGGACCACTTGTAGGCATGATAGTGGGCAGGTAGACTGAATTGTCCTTCACCTGGGACACAGGTGAATTCCACTAGCCAAAATATTTCAGATCTTAAAACATTCAATAATTTCAAGTAATTACTACAGTCCTTAAAGTTCACTGTTAGCTGAAGCAAATATCTACAGGAGCCAGCAAAAAAAATGAAGCACATCTTAGCTTCTTGATTCACTTTTTCCAACAGTGGAAACACCTCTGTGTGCACTTTAGTGGGGATTTGAGAAACCTGATACATCCAATCACAGCACCATTACCTCAGTCTAAAACAAGCTGGAGCCAGTTCATTCTGGATGACTAACTGCCCTATGAAATCCCAGAGATCAATGACTTGTGAGGGTCAGTAGGATGAGGACTATGACAGGCTGTAAATAAGCATAAACTTCCAAAATACAGGATCCTATTTGCTAGTACTTTCTGACATAGAGGATCTACCAGACAACACCTTTAAAAGTTTAAATTCAGTAGATAAGCTAGAGGTTCATCCCATGAATGATCCCACAACACATGTAACAAAGTTCAAGTTAGCATTTTTAAAGCATCATTTCTAGATTTTAATACCCTAGGTTTTAAGAGCCATTTGTTGAATGCTAGGCTCCTCTACAGAGTGCTATACTGAGGAATCTGAACGCTCTTAGCAAAAACTGATCAACTGTCACAAAGCTCTAACTCCTGACATGCAGATAATTTTCAGAGACAAAAATTGGTTTTTTTTAATTACTTGCAAAAGAACATGCAATTCATCATTAGTCTCTGTTAGTGGCACAGTTTAGTTACCTGCTCAAGCCATAAGACTCAGTTGCTGAAATGAAGGGCCAAAGGCACAAAAAAACCCCTATCAAATCTCCATTTTCTTGTCCATGTCTGAGAAAAAGTATACTAAAATTGTTGGATTAGAATAACATTTTTACTGAAATAATACAAAAACCTCTTACCTTTATCCATAAGCTAGTAATGCATTCTAGTAATTTTTTTCATTCCTGCACAAATCAGACCATTATAAATTAAGAAACTTTATATTTTTACATGTCTTTCGACATTTAGTCTTGATGAGTCTGAGCAACCTGCTCTAGTTGAAGATGTCCCTGCTCTCAGCAGAGGGGTTGGACTGGATGACCTCTAGAGGTCCCTTCCAACCCAGACATTTCTATGATTTAAAGTTATTTTATATTTATGGGACTCAATCAACTGGTCCTTAACACAACGGGGGCATGTGAATGATAAAGCCAACAGAAGCAAGATCTGTATAGACACAATTATCTTGAATTCTTTTTTAACTTTTAAAGACATGACCTTATAACTGCAAGCAAGTATATAACTATTTGGTATTAAGCCATCTGAAATGAAGAAAAAGCATCAAAACCATCTTTCCAATTGAGTTATTCCTCACACTTCAAATAGTTTTTCTATAATGATAAATCATTAAAATCACATTTTTCTCATACTGAATGAGATCCACGTATGTGTTCAGAGGTCACAGAGAATCTGCAATCCCCAGACTCAAACCCTATTCCAGATCCCAACTTCTTCTTCCAGATTTGTAAACCAAATCACAATCTATTATCATTTGGCGAGACTAATTCACCCACAAGTGAATGGAAAGAAAAAGAAAATTAAGCCAAAAACAAACAAGTCTGTGGCATAGTGTGAAAAGTAACAATATATCAGCGAGCAACGTTAAGGTGATATGTTTACAGACAGGATGCACTTAATAGAAAACATTAAATATATACTAATGCTTAAAACCCAGTAATTGCTGTCAACTGGTTGCATGCATAATCCTCACAAGGCACATTTATAAGCTATTTATTTATCAGAGTATTGCTTTAACATTCTTGTAATTCATACCCCATTTACAACCTAGTCTCTGATCTCTGCACATACTACAAAAGATTTTTTTCTTTCCTCTGAGTTGCAGAAAAAGGAGACTAGAGCTTCTGTGCATGAGCTCTGGATACATTTCAGTTTGGGATATTTCTTTGACAGTAAAAGACAAGATGAGAGCACAGGCAATCCACAGTATTCGAATGAATTAACATCAGATGACTTCGCACAGTGGCTGTGACAAGCAATAATTTTAATTCAAACCATGTAGAAGGCCTAATTCTGTTCAGGCATAAATTGGAGCAACTTCACTGAAGCAAATTCAATTTACTGCAGAGGTAACACAGGATGCACACACTACAGTTCTGGCTACTGCTGGTCCCAGCAAAACACCCTGTGAAAATATGGCACTGCATGTAGACACACAGGCTTCTGTTTTCTGTAGAAAACTTGCAGCCATGTGAGAAAATAACCAACACCTTTATCACAGGCATGGTACCACCCATGGTGTCAAATACAATACCAGTTCACTCCTCCACAGCAGCAGCTTCTCTCTGCAAGGACTGCAAGTTACAGCTGTAACCAAAAATTGCCCTGACACCTCTCAGAGCTCTGTTTTAGAATCAATCTCCAGCATGGCAAAAAAGATGCAACACTTCAAGATCCTCTGTACTGCTGCAGGTGAGCGTCTTCCTGCAGCACATAACACCCATGCCAGCCCCATATCACAACAAGCCCCACTGTTCCATTTTCCACCTCTTCTGCAGCATTCCCCTTCCTCAAATGGTGCATAGCCAAGACTGATGATTTCTTTTTGCTCCATGTTTACTGTCTCCTAGGACTCAGAGGCGGAGTCTGGGTCTATCAGCACCTCCATAAGCACACAAGGGAAAAAGGTCCTGCATTCCCAGTCTAACAGCCTGACCAGCTGAGGTGGGGACAGTTTGCATATGGACCACAATCCTCAACAGTGATGCCTCTGTCCTGAATTTGTTTGCCAATCTTGCTTATTCCTTCCAGACACGAGTGGCTCAAGATGCGTGTATTAACTTACCAAATGCAACAGGATACATTTACATTTTGGCAAAAACTTGAAGGCAGTTGTATTGTCACCTATGTCTGATGTGATTACACAAGAGTAATTGCATGTATAATTTGCATATGCAAATTATCCACCAGATTTCATTAATCTTTTCCCAAAAATGCTGCCAAGGAAGGGGGAGGTCTGTTTAAGGATAGATTCATGAGGATAAATTAATTGTTATTTAATAGAGCAATTCTTCCATGTTTAACAGTCTTCCTCTAGCCACTGGTGCACCATTACCAGATTAAATAACATCTAATCAGGCTATCAGATTATTGTATTTTTGCATGAACCAACAAATGCTTAATGGGTTTTATTTTAGAAGCAAAAATATTCATATTACAAGAGATTAATGATACAAAAAATATCTACATTAATATCTCTCAGCAATAAGGGATATGAATTAATGGATAGATGACCTAGTTAGAAAAATCTGATGGTTTTAAAAAATTCAATATGATGTATTTTTAAACCTCACAGTTAAGTCTTTGAATATACTTCAACAAAGAAGCCTTCTGTTATGCAAAAATGTTGTACATCCTGGCACAGAAACATGAATTTGATTTTAATTGAAAGAAATCTTGACACCCTCTCACCTAGGAAGCAGGCTTATATTTCATAATGAAGCTAGCATTCAGAGTCTTGATGGGCAATATCCTCTACTGCCTGCCCAACTTTTAATCCAGCAGTAAGCAAAGGCACTCTGGGTATGGCCAAAAAGGTAAACTGCTTTTGACAGTCACAGCCAATATCCCTTCAGTCTCCAGGCCACACTGTTGAGCAGCTGGTGCTGTCACCCAAAAGACGAGCTTAACAGGAGTAAAGGGGGTCAGCGTTCACCACTGCCTCAGCAGAGTGCTCTGATCACTTCAGTGACAGTGTCTTACAAAGAAAAGTCTTGAGGAAGAGAAAATTATCTGCCTCTGAGCCTTCATGCAATTCTATATGCAGCATCTCTAGTTTGTGTATTGCACATCTAAGCAGTTCTATACTCTTTTTAAGAAATGAACTGAGCACAAATTTAGTCTTTAGTTCATTCCGAGAATAAGAAAAATGCCCAGATTACAAACTCCCTAATGAATAGTATTTTCTCTTATTCCACGAGTTCTTCTGCTTGCTCACCCAATTATTCCTCCCTTCTCTATCCACAGCTCCTGCCACTCAGCTTCAAAGCCAGTCATCAGTTATTTTCTTCATTCCGTTGCAAATGTCTCTAACACCACCCAGTAAAACTATGTTGAATAACTCAGAACAAGATATTTCAGACTAGAGGCACTTAGCCCAAGGTTGGACCTTGTAATATTACAGAAATAGTGACTCCATAAATGAAGTTGAGACCATGTCAACTTCATAGTTTTTAATGCTATGTCTTATTCCAGGATGAAGAATTTTTGGGGAAGCCTGAAACTAGACCAAGAAGAAAAAATTAAGTTTTTTAATAGTTCCCTAATGTTGGTCTTATGCTATCACAGTCAGTCAGTAGCTCAGAAGCTTGTAAATACTATCCTACCATATCTTTTGTTATTACTCAACCAAGCCTTTCTAAAATATTTAAGTAATCATTCTCTATCTCCATTAAAACAACAGATGGAATTCCCAACCTTCAATTTTATGTCAGGATTCTGCAGCAATTTATTAACAGCTTGAACTCTGTTCTCTTGAGGGTTTAACCTGACGGTTGAACCCAATTACATTACAGTCCTTTGTTCATCAAGGGACATATGTAATATGATATTAAATATGAAAACTCATGCCTGAATAATGTAGTCTTTGTGATACAAATTAATGGAGTATGGAAGCCCAAATTTCAAGCACACAAACTGTTCTTAGTTCTGATCTTACATTTACAAAAATTCAAGACTAATTCTGCTGCTGTCAGCTGACAACATAACATAAATTAGAGCTGAATCATGGTTTGTCCCTCATATGATCATCAAGCCATTCTGAGGCCTTACTCATGCAGCTCAGGAACTGGGTTATGACTCCCATAAATAAGTATACATCTAAATGTTTATACATCTGCATCTCCCATCAGTCCCATCAACACAATTTAAGGCAACCCCTCCATGCATACAGTACACAGGCTGTAATTTCATGCAGCTCAAATAGTGTTTCACTATAGCATGGATACCTCCCACAGAGTGAGAAATCTTATACTTTGCTGGGGCAGCTCTATTTGCCATTGTATTTTAAAATCAGTTTGACAGGTTAACATACTGTTTTTTTTCCCATTATGAATCCTCCCTTCCTACCTTATTTTTTCCTCCTTACCTCATGATGCTAGCCTTGAGCATTTGCTACTGTGCTTCTCCCACAGGTTGCTCTTAGTCCTACAATTCATGGATGGCATGGTCATTCCTGAGCTCATCCATTAGGTTCAGGTGCTTCTGCTTTGTAACCATGTTCCAGACACACACTGCTAAGTTAGATACATTAAAAAACAGTTAACAAGTTAGACCAGTAAACACCTACTAACCAAACAATGATATGCAGAAGATGTCACCTGCTACAGAGCTAGTGATTTTGATATAATGTACATTTTCATTCTAAGGCTCAATGTCCAGCTGAATCATTGCTGTGAAATAATTACTTAGTACCAGGGGGAACCAAGCACATTCATTTTTATGTTAAACTATAATTGCAGCAAAGGAGTATTTTTTGAAACATCCGGCACACTTAAATTAGAAGGCTATCAATATACTTTGCACATGCTAGGAAGGACAAGATGAGTGGAATTGCATCTCCCTGACTGGCATATCTCAAAAACCCACACATGAAGTAGGACAGAATAAATCTATAGATAATGGAGGAAAAATAAACACTTCAAAATCATGAATAATTTCATTACAGGAGAGAGGATAGATTAATTTTACTTGAACACAATAACTTGACTATGAACAGAGTAACTGGCAGCTCACGTACAGATAGCTACAATGAAGGTGTCTAAATTTGGAACAAGTAATTCCACACATCACATTCACAGGGAATAAGCTTGAATATGACTAGTCACTATGATGCTTTAAAACACTTGTCCTGACCACAAAGTCCCGTTTAAAATCATATTAGTTCATACACTCCTTACAGATTAAGTCTAGAAACAGCCATGATAGATACTTTGCCAAATACCATCTACTATAAGAACTGTATTATTACAGGCAAATCAGATAAAATGTCATTTAAAGGCCACAGGTCTGTTTCTATCCCATGAAGCAGTTTTCTGCAAGCTCTAAAAACTTTAAAGCTAAGACTAGGTCCAAAAATTACTTCGGAGAACAATAACACTTGCTTTATGGTTCAGTTTATCATTCGTAATTACCGGTGGTAGTCTACACAGGAATATCCCAGGCCTAAAGACACGTTAACCTAACCCTGAGAGGTTTTCTTTCCTGAAGCCAGTTAGAACTCAAACACACATTTGAGTTTGAGGGAATTTTAGGAAGCTTTTAATCATTACCTTTCATATGAAGAGGTCTCTATTTTAGCCTTTTATAAGCTAAATTTGTGGTTTATATCCTTTATATTCTTAAAGGATGTCATTTTTCCAATATCTTTCCACTATGAATTTAATATCCAGTTAAAAAGCTTGATGACTAAACCATCCTAAGCCTCAGTACAGGAAGACTTCAACTGCATTGTTCCAAGTGCCTCCATGTACTCAACACTTCCCTTTGCCTAGAAAGGGATTGCTTAGGAAGACTCCATACTGAAGGTGACCTGTGGTTTAGACAGAAACAAGTGAATTAGTTAAGTGCTTCCACCTCTCAAAATGCTCACACATTTCAAGACTTCAGACTGATTTTTATAAACACTTTATTAAGCCTTTGCCCCATTCACTGCATTGCAGGAGAAAAAAAACAACAAACCCACAAACAACACCACACACAACCAGCCACACACAACCTCAAAATGTTAAGTCTGTCTCATCCCTGACATACCTGCCCCTGGGAAGTGCTAGAGCCCTCACAGGACAGGGGGGTCAGCAAATTCAGTTCCTCAGTCTCCTGAGCTGCATTGGATTTTTTTCCTACTGCAACTTCCTTTCCTCTGTCATTATAAGCAGGGTAATACATTCCACAGTATTAGAGAACAATTTTTTTTTAATGAAATATCAATTCAGTTAGCAACACACAAACCAGACAGCACCAAATAAGCCATTTTTCTACAAACATGGACCAGTCACAATAACAAGACAATGAAACAGTTGATTGATCTGATTTAAGTCATAGTTGATATATGCAGTCATAATTATAGTAGAGGTCATACTTGCCACTTAAGAAGTATTTTTACTCTTTACAAAAAGGACAGAAACACATAATCCAAAATTTCTATGAAGCCAAACTCACATATATAAGGCTACAGATAGTTATAAATGCATATATACTGCTCCTTGGCAGCCAATCAAATCTTTCCTTAGAGTCTAAGATCTCTTAAATAGTAACCAACAAAGACAATTAGGAAGGCAGAAAAGTGTCAGAGACAGACTTTGTGCTTCTTGTGATATTGTAACTTTCTTGTGAAAGTTACAATATTAACTTTGTAGATATAGATTTTTCCTATTTTGTTATTATACAGTACTATTGTTATACAAAACAATTGTTTGGTTTTCATATACACAGCAAGAGACCTCACGAGGCATACTACCCTGGAGCACTACCTCAAGGGAAAAAAAAAAAAGCATCTGTATCAAGCTGGCAGCATTCACATGAAATCCATACTCTGCTGGCAAGTATTGATCCCTCTGAGTGATAACTAAGTGAATTTCACTGATCCAGTCAGGCAGGTGGCTTATCCTGTAGGCAACAACGAAAGGGAAAAAAGGTCTCTAGAGACAAGGGTCCAGAACACAGACTGAAGACATTAGAAAGAAAATACACTTGACTAACAAGGCTAAGTACCTTTTTTTAAAAAAAAAAATAAATAAAATAGAAACACACCACACCACCACCCTGTTCTGTAAAGCTCTTGCCAGAGATGGCAAAAATCAGGGAAGAGGCAAATTTCAGCTCCCCGACCTCACAAGTTACATACAAAAGCAAATGGAAAAGCATTAACAGCGCTACCACAGAAACAGTAAAATGAATCTGTAGACCACAAACAGAACTCTTCACACCAACAGTGTCTCTAGGTCCCTAAAGAGTAGAGTAAAACAGACATCCATATTTCTTCTTACCGTTTCAGTTGGATTTTAAATGCTGTATTTTCCTTTATTAGACTATTCCCAGGTGCAAGCAATAAGTCTTAATTAGTTAATATTTATGCTAATCATTTTAGATCATTTGAAGCCGACTGTTTACAGTGCTCTGCTCAGTCATAACAAACAAGCACTGAAAAGAAACTACATTCAACAGCCTGCAGTACACTTACAGGCATTTGACTGCTGTTTGGCATAGGGCTGTGTGAAGAAAACCACAAGAAAAACCCCATATTAATTTCTTAGTTTCTGAGGCTTCAAGAGTAACATCCCCCTCTAAAATGAAATATGCAAAAGTCAATTTCTTCATCACCATATTATCATTAAATATCTGAAAATTATCTCAAAGTCAACTCCTGTTAATTACTCAATTTTAAAGCATAAAAATATTAGGGGAAGGATTACTCAAGAGTAGATGCAGCTCTAAATGTAGTCCAGCAGTTGTATCACCACACTGTGACAGGAATGGCTTGCCATACCCCCTCCACATGAGGCACAACCCCCTCTGACCTCAGCACAGATTTATGAGAAGCACAGGCAGCAGCTCAAATGTAAGAATCAGCCCATTTCAAACATCATCCAAGCTTTCTATTTTCCTCCCTAATGCCAGCAGATATTAAGAGCTTGAATAAAGGCCTCAGAGTTACAGTAAGTAGAAGACAGCTTTGTAAGGTAGCTAGACCCCATTAAAAAAGAGGTAAATCCATGCAATTAATTAGATTATTTACACATCCAATGCATGAAGTTGTCTGCGGTGTTGAAGAAACATGCACAAACTGTGCCACTCCATTAAAATCTACCACTGGAAGCAGCAGCTAAGAAAAGGTTTTAGGGTTTTGCTGAGACTTAAGCCCAAATCATAATTTTCATCTGGGTTTAATAGCTTCTTTTCTATAAACTCAGCAGCCATGAAACAGTTATGGATTGCTATTTTACAAGTTCCAGGAAAAGTCAGCTTGCAATTTGATAGGTTATCTATGAAATTAGAATACCATTATACAATACTTTAGTCCCAAATCCTTCCCTCCTGAAAGAAAGCCAGATACACATACTCTACTCCCCCAAATAATAAAAATAATTAAAATTATCTATCAGAAATAATGAAGGCTAGTGATCACTATCATATTTAATAGATAAAATCTTGTTGTAATTCCTTTAGGATCATTTTAATTCAATTACTTTCCAACTAAAACAAACTAACCAAATAATAATAAAAAAAAAAAAAAGAAACCAAACACCCACACCAAAACAACAACAGCCCTGTCAGGTATATTCAGCCAATAGCCCACTTTCCCACTCAGAAGCAAACATAGATCCATTTTCTGTCAATACCTGATAGAGCACTGAAAAGGTCCAGAAGCTCCCTGGGAAGTGAAGGGCCTCTCCTGAGTGCAGGACTTCACAGACTGAACCCATTCTACCACCCCAACCAGCATGGGCTGGAAGCTATAACCAGACAGGGCCTCCATGAGGGTGCAGGTTCAAGGTCAAGCCAGAACACCAGCCAGTTCTTAGACCACCAGGACTCCCAGACAAGCAAAATAGCAACACTTCTCAAAAGACCACCACACTTACACACAACTGACAGCCCTAGGCTGAACTTAAATAGAGCTGTGGGGCCCGTGGGCAGCATGCAGATGAGTGCCCAGGTGAAGCTGTTCAGTGCTTTGAGGGTTGTTGGTGCCCTCAGGGACTGAACAATTACCTCTACTCCTTCCAGCTGTCAGACATATTTTATATTACCTTACTCAGGTTTAGAAGGAAGATGCATCTGTGTCCTATATATGCACACAGAATAAAACCCTCTTGGCATTTCCTCTAGTACATTCCTATTGTAGAAATTTGCTAATATATCTGCATTTGTTCTGTAGGAAAGTCTTCACCATCTTGATCTGTGTTTTCATCTAAATAATTAGGAGCTTCTGTCATGTAGTAATGTGAGGTGGTTTGTATAACTAGTTTGACCTAAAAATATGGTAGAAATACCCTTTTTTTACCTGAGCTTCCACCAACACCATCACCCCTTGAACTGTGCTACTCATAAAAAGATGTATTTCTCAATGTCCATAGGGTGCAATAGAATAAAGGTAATAAAACATTCAGTCCAGGGGCATGATAGATAGGATATTCCTTTCTATCTTACAAGGATGAAATGGATCTGTGGACAAACATGTATACAGTCTCTGTAGGCACCAGCAGGGTGGCTTCAACCAACAGATTTCAGATTCCATGGATTGCATCTCTAATATACGTATATATCATTAAATGGTCTTTCCTGCTTGCAGAAATCAGTCCCAACAGAGTCTCCTTGTATCACAGATACTAGTGTATCATTCTTTATTTGCCTGTGTATTACATGAATACTGTTTTATGCTGACTGCTACTTCAGGACACAAATAAAAAGAACAAAAAGTTCGATGCTAGTTTGCAGTAAACAATTGAAGTAAAGTGAAATAGTTTATTTTTAGCTTTTTTTTTTTTTTTTATTAGTTTAAATTATTATCTTCAATTCTTTTGCTCTAGGAAAGACTATGAAACCTATGAAGTGCTGTATCTTTTCCTTACTGGACCTATGTGATAACTACATGTCTTCTACAAGTGTTCCCACATATTTAATTTATGCCTTCATTTACAATCCTTAAAAAAAAAATAGTCTTAAAAGATTTTTTATTGTTGTTGAGAGAACACAATTTTCATCCAACTTGCAGAGAAAAGAGACACTTTTCCCAAGTGGAGCCCTTTACATTCCTGTATTCCTTATACAAACACACTTGCCAAGTCCTCGCAATGCTAATGGCAGTCCTTGCAATGGACTCCCTCCATATGTGCTAGAGAAAAAGCAGTTCATCATAGAGGAAAACACAGGCTAAAGCAAATCAGCCCCTTCACATTAAATGCTATCATATACAGCATTTCAATTAGTTGATATTGATACTACAATTTTGTATGTTGGTAATTGCACATGCAATACATAACAGCAAATTATTGCAATCACCAGTGGTTGAATAAGTGCTTCTGATTCATTAGCTACTCTTTGATCTAAAAATTATATTTTCCTGTAACTGTTAAGTACCATAAATGTACATGAAATTAAATGACAAAGGAGATAAGCTTAAATAAAACAAGAAAAAAAATAAGAAAAGGAAAAAGGTGCAGCAGTGAGTAATCATGTATTTAATGGCTCCCCATTATGCTTTTTCCTTTTCTTGCTTGCTTTCTGTAAAAAAAATGCAGTGTTTGTAACTGCTAAGGAGAAAATTACACTACAATTCCTCAGACCCCTGAGGTATCCCAGATACTGATGAGCATTTCAGACTGCTCCCTTTTCTCAGTTCTCTTGACCTCAAGATGTGTTGTAGGCCCTGGATAGTCTATCTTTCCTTAAGAGATATACAGATGATTTACATCTATACAGTTAGATGACCTGCAACGATATTCAAGACTTATCTCTCATTTTTGCTGATTGCCTTACATCATGATAAAGTAAAACAGCATTAGCAAACATCAGGTTCTCATAATTGCATAACTGCCTGGATTTTTATCTGGCTAAGAGTGCAGGGCTGATGTAAGGAATGCTAAAAGAGAAAACAAAGTCAGACAGTAGCAGAAATAATCAATCTTAAACAAAGCTAAGGTACACAACAACTGTTTGCTCTTTAATTACTTTGTGTTGCTGCTCTCAGATGTCCCAATGGCACCACACCATGTAGTAGTACACGTCTCAACAGAGTTTCTTTACCAAAAATAGGTATACTCCATTTAGCATTATAATATGTTTTTTAATATATCAGCACATAGAAAGTGAAAGGCTATTTTCCCCTCTGGATTTAAAAATACATGTAATTGCTAAGCTCACAGCTGACTATTATCTAGCACAGACAGCTGAGAATGTGAGAAGGTTCACTAAAAAACATTTCACAGAAAATCTTATTCTCTTCAAAGAAAGGTTAGTCCATATCAAAAAGCAGAGTCTATTAAAAGATGCTCAATAAGATACATTGCATATTCTCCAAATGTCTGTCACAGATGGCTTTCTGTATGTGACTATGATTTGAAAAAATACAGATTTATGTTCTATAGAATACAGGAAAAAATACAGAAGAAAATTAGTGCCAGCCACTAGAAAGAAACAGGCTCTACAGGGTAAATTGCTAAGCTGTAGGAAGAGCTCCTATTACACAGGGTCAAAACTTTCCTAACATCCAGAGAAGAGGGCTGAATGATGTGCAACGTGTCAACGTGTCCTTATTTAGGTACTACTGTGTTGGAAAGGCTGCCAAACAGAGGGAAAGCAATTGGACCATGAGGAAAGTAGGTAAAACTGTTTAGTGCTGTGGCTCAAAAGTCACGTGTATGGAAAGCCCATAAACAAGCACTAATCACAGCATAACAGTGCACACCTAGTGACTGCATAACTAGTACCATTAGCACTGAGAAATAACTGCAGCCATGGCTGCCAGTTGAAAGAATTTACTAAACCTTTCCCAAGAATACTTACTGCTCTTAAAAATGCCAGCTTTCAGGGCTGTGTACAATGATATCAAGTGGCAAAACATGGAGATATATTTCCATGAACATTCCCTAATAAAGACTATGCAGAAGACACTCTTCTTGACAAATGACATTCCCACTACTCCCAAAATGTGCTGTAAAGGTAGCATGTTCTGTGACAGATCTAAGGAAGCTCAGTATTTTTTAAGATTTAATTCCATGCAGTCTCCAGCATACAATGGCTAATATGACCTTTTGTATGGGCCCCTTATCAACGCTCTAAACATTATCTCATCCTGTGTAGCCACACAAGCCTAATGAAGATACAGCCACATGAGAATAAATTTCAGCAACATCTTTCCACCTGAAATAAAGAGTTCAGATTCTTATTGTGACACTCCACCTTGATTTCAATCACTGAACCTGATTCAAAATCTTTGTTATCAAAGTGCTGTCCTCCATGTGATTTTGGTGAAGGAGAAACTAAAGCCTGTGATAGAACATTCTGCCTTCACGTGTTCAGGGCCTCCTGTCTGTAATGAGCAAAGTCATCACTGCTCAGTTGAAGACTGTTCTGTATCTCAAGAATGGACTTACCAGTTATTCTCTGAAAATAAGCACTTTGCTCATTCCTGCAGACGTTTCTGGCTAAATGGACCCGTACAAGCCTTACCTGCTAATCCTTTCCTACTCTCTCAAAAAGTAGAGGTGTGGTGGTTTGGAATAAATGAATAAAACTGGCTCCTCATCTATATAAAAAATGGTTTTTCATTGAAAAATGAGAATTTGTCAAATTGCTACTGAAGGTTAATCCTACAAGGACTGTGGAACTGGAACCAACATCTGCAAAAATGAGTCTGGTTTTATTGCATTCAGTTAACTGAAATATATAATTTGCCCATCCATAAAATAGGCTGCCTAGCTGGGAAATCAGCATATTTTCGGGTTTTGACATTTTAGTATATACAGATCTTCTTAAATCATTATTTGTTGTTATGGTCAGAACTGCTAAACTGCATAATCCACCAACTCAATCTGTAAGAACAAAATAAGCAGTTGTCATTGGACATTCCATCTATACTCCCTATTCCAGATGCCTTCTCAATCTTCTCTTCATCATCCAAACTCAGCTGCAATACCTATCCTGAAGACCACTTTCTTCTTCTTTTTTTTTTTTCTTCAAATAAATTCCAATAACATGATATATAAGATATAGATTTTAAGGTAGTTGAGGGCCCATGTCTCTATGGCTGTTAAGAACTAGATGTGTGTGCTGAAATTATGTGCAGGATTTCCAAAGGACTCCTGTGGAGCTGTGGCACTGATGAGACAGGTTGCTTCTTCCACTGCAGTATATCAGGATTTACATCAGTTAGGTCACTGGGTACTTAAAGGCAAAATTGATGATAGCACAAGAAAATCTGCATGGTCATTTATAAATGAAGATGTAAACGCAAGTGAACTAATATTGTATCATTGGTTTAGCTGCTGATTTCCTTGATTATTTATCTAGAGGTCAGTAATAATGAAATAATTTAATGGAATGTGACCTCTGGTGGAAGGTGTATTTATATCAACTATGAACTAGACTGACAATGCATGTATCAAACAAATAAAGACAGTCCTAGGAAAGAAAATAAGCTTCCAGATTAGGCACAACATTTGCAAACATTTTTTGGATCCTGCAAAGCACCACACAAAACATTACATGAATTTACAAATAAAATGAAATGCAATTTGATGTAGTTACTCATTCCTAAAGAGAATTATTTAGAGCTATTCACTGCTGCTGAACAATATGCTTGTCATTAATTCATATGTGGAGACAGTATCTCACTATCTCTAGAGCTGCCTTACATCTCCCTTGTTTTCAGCTCCTTAGAACTGTACCATTTTTAATAAATTAAGCTCATATTTCCCAGAATCCTCTTTGCTTTAGGGTAAATATTTTTCAAAATCATGTCCAAGAAAGATATAGCTTTTCTTTTTTCCCTTTTTCTTTTTTTCTTTTTCCTTCTTTTTTCTTTTTTCTTTTTTTTTTCTTTTTTATTTCCTTTTTTTTTTTCTTTTTT
>JANIJG010018757.1:0-22793 GCA_024611175.1 Megaceryle torquata
AGAAAAGGAGAACAAGAATAGAAGGAAAAAAAAAGAGAAAGAAGGAAGAAAGGAAGGAAGGAAGGAAGGAAGGAAGGAAGGAAGGAAGGAAGGTTGATAAAAAAAACCCCACAAGCTCAAAAGCCAAACAAAACTATTGAGAATTTCAAGAGAGGTGTTTAGCATTAGATTTTTTTTTTTTTAATTGGGTGCAGGGGGAAGCAAGTATTGTTCAGGTACATGAAAAAAATCTCATTTTTAGATCCTATAGATGAGAATGCATGAATTAGGGGCACAAAACTACCAGAACATGGAATCTGAGTGCCAAAGTCACAAAGGAGATAAGGAATAAAAGGCAGCATCTGCAGACCAGTCAGTGCTATTGGAAGGAGAGACAAACCTGAATATGAATGGGGAACCAGACTGCAGAAAGAGCCTCATCTGCTCTTCTGCAAACATTTGACTGTCAAAAACCAACTGAGCTGTGAGTTTCTATTTGGTTTTATTGTCTCTCCTAATGAATAGGGAGAGAGAAAATGGCAAAGGAGGGAAAGATGATGGCACAAAGATCTTTTAAGAGAGGAGGAAATTCCTGAGTGTTTGGACAGTCCTTAAGGGTTTTGGAGTCAGACGAGAAGAGAGTCTGAAAAGAATTAGAGCACAGTGCATCTCACCAATGAACAGCAATTATCACAGAATCATAGAAGAGAAAAGTGCAGAGAGAAGGACAGGAAACTTGTTCTGTTGAAGATGTGTAGCCCAACCTGGCTTCCTGGGAGAGTAGTGCTATCTCTTCACAGTATGCCAGGGTTTTAGACAGAAAAGAGAGAGAAACATTTTCCAGCTTCAAAGAGGGCTGTGTGTACAAAGAAAGGTCCAAGGAAAGTTGTGATATATTACGTTGAATTAATCATCATTGATGGCCAAACTGATTTAAGGCTGTTAGAAGACATGCCCAAGAGGTAGGTCAGTGTGAAATGTGAGCCAAGATTACATATGCCACCAAGAGGAAGGAGAATAAAACCTGATGGGACACTAACCAAAGGCTGTGGAAAAGAAGCCACTGTCTGGGAAGGATAGAAAGGGTAGACTCTGAAGCAAGAGACGTGGCTGAAAAGACCTTGAATGGGAGAACAGTAAAATGAAAAGAAGCCAGGAGGAGTGGATGTTAATGTTGAAGAAAGATGACAATCATATATGCAGAAACAAACAAACAAAAAAATCTTAATTCTGTCTTTGTACAATATTCTTCCAAGAGACAGAAAAACTATGCCAGTAAAAACACAGAAAATCAGAAAGAATAGAGCATGGAGTGAATATTCATTAAATGAAAAAAAAAAACCAAACCCATTAGAGAATTGTCTATGAGATGATGCCCTCCTGCCTCTAGTTGTTACAGTTCTTGGACTGAAGTCCAAAGCAAGAGCAGAAAAGGGAGATCCAGCCAAACTGCAATTGGCAGATTATCACAGATTCCTGGCAAACTGCTGTGAATGTGCCTCGCTTGCATTTTCTCAGACCCCTCACCAGCAGCTACTTCAGCCTCTCCAGTGATGAAGATGTGCCTCTCTCATTTACACATATTAAAGCTGTTACACCTTAGCATACATAATTAATTATACATTGAAGCAGGAACTAGGAGAAAGTGTCCTGAACCCCAGGTGAATGCCCAAAATACTGTATTATGGAGCAATTCTCACTTTCTCTAACTTGTTAGGTCTTGATTCAGCTGTGCAAAGCAGAGCAGTGTCAACAGAAGCAGATGAAATGGCTTTATCCCAAATAACCACCAATGCACTCAGAAGTGCTGTCTGAAGATGTGAAGTCACTTTCCAAGCAAAAGTTCTTGCACATCGCCATAAGGGGATGTTGCTGGCTATGGGACAAGCTTTGAAAATTGTCTTAAATGTTGTCCAGAGCTGACTGCTGCGTGCAGAGTTACCTAACGTAAGCAAGAAAGTGCTGTCAAAGAGATGAGGTGCTTCTCTCTTTGGTGGCAAGCAGCATCCTATATATCAGTGTAGGACAAAGGACCTTTTCCATTCTGCAGCATGATCTGGCACTTACACTGCCTGAAATGAAATGCTATTAGTATTCTTTTTTTCTTCATCTTTTGAAGCATTTCCTAGCTTAGTCTGTTTATGGTCACACTTTCTATGAATTTTTCATTATAAACAGCTAAAGGTTTGGTAAATAATTAATTGTTCCTATAAGCATCTTCCAGACACAAGCACCTGCTGGGCTTTCTAAAAGCTAATTTCAGAATGCTTGTGAATGATCTGTTATAAATTAACCCTTTACAGGTAATCTTCAAGGAATATTTGACCACATTTATTTTCTAAAGGAGCATTACAAGATTTTGGGACAATTGCTCTAGCATCCTTCTTTGCCTGACTCTGAAAACACCTGTGATGGGCTGGTTTGGAGCCAGTTTCAGATCAAAGCTAGCTGTATGAGCTCTGATTTGCTGTGGGACTGGATTTGCTGTGGGACTGGATTTGCTGTGAAATTTTGCATAGTAGCTCTTTGGAGCTGTGCATCCCACAGAGGTTTTGAGTGTGACACAGTTGAAACCTTGGTCTGGAGAGTGAGGAATGGCTGCGCTGATCCCATGGCACTGCACCACTCAGAAAATGAGAAACTGCAACAATTCTTTACCCCGCCTGTGCTTGGCTCACTGCAGCCAGCTCCACTGAGTCATGCTTCCCAGTGAAATCTTGTCCTAAACAAAAGAAGTGTAAAGAATTAGATCATAGGAGGAAAAAAACCAAACTCATTTTGAAAGAGGAACCCAAACCAAACCCAACTACAAGTCTATTCCAAGAATCCTTGTGCCACAACCAGTCTTTGATTCAACAAAAAAATTATTTAGCACCAGTACTAAATGCAGCCCTTCACTCACATTCAGCGAGGGCTTTCAGCACAGGCACACCTGTGGGAAAAGGGCAGTAGCTTTTGCCAGCAATTGCTTTAGCTCTCTCCATCTGTATTCCAAAAGGTTTCATGCTAAGTCCCTAAGCTGGTATGGTTACACAGAAGGGGCAGGGATCAACATTTCTTTCTGGCGTCCATGATTGTGAGATCAAGTCTGTGAGCTGTGGAAAACGAAGTTGTCCTTGCATGTTTTTAGAGTCTGCAGTGACTTCAGCCCCATCCTCTTACAGGCTGGATATTTCTTTCATAATCAATCTCCTTCACATGTTGATAAATGGAGGTTGTTTGAGAATCTAAGGGGGGGGGGGGAGAAGTTAAAAAAAAGAGAAAAGGCTTCTCGTATGTTTGAAAAATTGCTTCACAGACCATCACCTCCTTCACCCTCCTCCCGTGCCTCAGAACATTGTCTGTCTGCATTTTTCCCCGTTCAGCTCCCCTCTCCTGTGCTGGGGCCAGTCACCTTGTACAAAGTCAAGTGGCTGCAGAAGTCATGGAAGCAGGGCAGTGCCTGGGTTGTCTGCTCTTCAGAGACAGATCCTGAATGGGAGCTTGGGTTGGACTTCTGTCTTGGAACTTCCCTCAGCATCTTTCCTGCTGGAGCTATAAACACAAGGCCAGATTGATGAAGACATCTGAAGTACATTTTCCCATAGTTCAACTAAAGTCAGGTAATGATGCAATGCCACAGTGCACGTCTTCTAATCCAATCCAGTAACACAACAGTTTAAGGTCTATCAAATAAAGTTCACGGCAAGCATGTGAAACATGGCTGCTTCTTGGCTCTGGCAGCTCCCCTAAGCACTAAGAATCAGATCAGAGGAAGAAAAAAGCCTCTCATCTCCAAAGAGAGACTTTCATGCAGACACACACTTGGAAAAAAGACAATACTTCAGTGCAGCTCCCTTTGCCAGGCTTTTTTTTGCCTTTTTTTTTTTTTAAGTAATTTTTGGATTACTCTCATCTTCCCATTTTAAAACTTACTTGTTTTGGTCCAGATGATTTCTAAAATTGCTGATGAACTTGGGTGCCTCAGTTTATGGGTTGAAATCGTGTCTGGGGCAGGGAGTCCTGATTTGTTCTCAGATGTGAGCAGACTCGGTACACTGGGGAAACTCCAGCCCTTTTTAATACAACTCAAATTCAGCGTCCAGAAGTTGACATGCCATAAAATATTGTTAATTTCTGGAACTCTTTGGCCTTTACTTTTGAAACTGCACATCTTTTCTCAGTAAAGTCATCGATGCTGCTTAAGCAGTTCAAAATAATGTATCAGGGAATATAAGTCTCTGTATAATTCATCTAGTATTGGGTAAGTACTGTAATATTGTTTCTGTATAAACTTAATTCATCGCACAGCAAATGCACCAGCAAAAATTCATACAGCTATTGATCTGATTTATTCTTTATTAAATATTAATTGAAGTTTCTCCATCATGCCCTATGAAAGTTGTCCAGCTGTGTGAGAAATATATGCATATTTATCCTTTACATAATGCAGAGCATTCATCCAAAGAGCAGGCAGCATCGACTAACACACCAGTTATTTCCCACGCAGAACCTTTGAATAAAAGCAGATTGGAAGTACTTTAAACCTGCTACCTCAGTTTAACCCAGTTCCCGACGAAAAAAGAGATGTTTTGTGGCTTTGGAGAGTGCCCATCCCTCTCCTCTCTTCCCATGTTCTGCTCTCCAGTGAAGCACACTGTGGTGGTGTCATTTAATTGTTGGTGGCTGAATTTTCAAGGGAGTGAGCCTCGTGATGAGCAGGGTGCTGTGCACCTTCCTGAGGAGGTTCCAGGATATGGTCAATTCTTAACTACCTGTGAGGGGACCACCTAGGACACAGATGAACCCTGCTGTGGCTGCAAACCACTGAGGCCACGCCTGCCTGTGCTGGCTCAGATCTGCAGATGCTTGTGGATCTGTGTTTCCCTGGGATATCTGACTGCTACAGACAGGTTAAACTTTAGCTTTGGTCCCTGGCTTTTGTTCGTTACCTTGCAGATTGAGGATAGAACTGCAAACTGCTTTCACGGAAATGAGGTAATCCTATTGAAACACTGCTAAACAAAACCTATGAATGTAAAACCTGCTTTGAAGGAAAATTAAGACTGTTTTCCTTCTTCTGTTTCAGAGCTTATGAGTTTTGTTTTCTCATGAACCCAATGTGCCCATCTCCCCATTCACAAGCACTTTCCCAGTTTCTGCAGTATTGTGGTACTGGTGTGATGTATAAGGAGTGAAAAAGCTCCTCTCCTGTGGTTTATTTGTGTTCCCTGCCTGCTGTGAGCTCAGGGGCCTGACTCTGCCTGAGCAAGTGTTGTTTCTTTGGAATCTGGTTGCTCTCACTGAGTAAACTATGTGGTTGCCAGTGTTTACTGAAGGGATTTGTTGACTGGCAAATGCAACTATTTCTTCCACATTAATTGTGACTCTTGCCAGCCATTTTGAGCTGTGCACTGTTTTCTGAACAGTTTGTTACCCTGGCCAAAGCTTTTGTTTCACTCGAGTGCAGCTCATAAGTCTGCTATGTGGGTCTCAGTTATTCCATTTGGGGTTTTTTTGTAAGCTTGTAATTAGATGACTCTCTTCAGCAGTATAAAAGAATTAACCATGATAGCTCCAGTTGCTCCAGGGCTAAATCTGAATGGTCACAGAGAAGTGGACAATACACAAACAACCATCCTATATTCAGACCTGATCCCTTCTGAGCACCCCTGGGCTCTCCCATGGGAGCACCTGATGGAACAATCAGGTTAGACCAGGGAGAATCCATGGTAAGCATGTGTCTTGCCTTATTCTGGGTAATAATGTCTTTGATGTTGAGATGGAAGTGTTTCACTGTTCCTGAAGGATCAAGACACTCCTGGATGTTGACAGATACTTCCCATCTACTCACCCATTGCTCTCCCCTGCTGCTTGAGTACTCCAGACTCAGCAGCAGAAGTCCTGGGGATCACCCTGACAATCTTGTGGGCCCAGCTGAGCAACCTTGGTGATGGCAAGCCACCAACAGAAGTGCACAGAGCCCAAGGCTGCAAAAGCAAGTGTTAATTCAGAAACAGCAATGCAAAGCACCTCTACTAGACAGGAGTCCTGGATCAATCCTCTAACCAGACGCCCCTACTCTTCCCTTGCATGGCTTATGAAGCATAATAGAAGACCTATATATAAGAGCTATGTTAAGTGATACAGGTTTTTTTATCTTTTCCTAAGTTTGATTCTATAAAGGAATGAACCAACATGTCCCAGGTTCTGAGAAATATGAGGGAATTTGATTTTGGCAGTGTGTTTGTTTGGAACAGTTTTTTGAAAGCATCTCATCTTTGGTTACATTTAATTTCCTAAGTATACTCCAAAATGAAGGATGTGCTTTTCAGGGATGAAATGCTTTTAAAGCTAAATTTTACCCCAAGATATTCCTTTATAACACCTGTTGCCAACACGAGTGAAGGCACCTCACGTCAGAAGCTGCCTCTCATTTCTCAGAAAAGAGACTCTATAGTAACCCCTGGTTTATTCTTGGGAGAAAGTAACTGGAACAGCTTTAAAGTACTGCATGAACCATTCATGCACATGATTTAAATCATGTCATACTGCTGACAAGCTGAAACCTACTAGGAAATGGGTTTTACTTGCTCTTTAAGTAGATAATTTTGTGGGGGGGAACTGTGAAATGAGGGAATCTGACAGCAGCAGCAGTTGTGACGGTAACAAAGACAGACAAACTTCATAAGAAATATGTTCACTAGGCATTCAGAAATAAACAATTCTTTACTTTCTGAGTTAAAATGACATTTCTAGATAATATCCCCTGAATGCTTATTTTTGTCTCTTTTATTTTTTCTGACAATTTTATGAGTGAAAACTTCCTCACCTTCTCTCCATTTTACTAATCCTTTGAGCCACAGGGTAGGAAAAAAGTGCCAAGAATTGAATTCAAGGAATAGAGGACGAGTGTGGAGCAGAAATTACCCATTCTTGGCCCTGCCATTTAATCCTTGCTTTTCCTCTGGCAAGTTTCTCAAGGCCATATACAATACAGTATCCAAAAGACTGGAAAATTTTCCAAAGCATGCAGCATTCTGGGTGAATCTGTCTTCCCTGTGCCCAGCATGCAGCTGTCCAGAGTAAGCCAGTAGATGTTGATGACAGAGATGTTAAAGTCTTGGGTGTCCACTGCTTGATTCAGAGCTGCAGAGAGGCACCTCTGGTGCCCCTGAATCCAGCCTTCATCCATCCCTTGAAAGTGTCACAACTCCTTCAGGACTATGGAGTCCAGCCATATGAGATCTTTCTGGCTTCTCTATTTTGATTTACAGGGCTCTCTCCCAAGTGTAGAAATAAGGTTTTCAGACAGAAGGGAGGAGGGGAAAGGACCTTCCTTCACCCAGGGGTGAAGAGCTGGAAGGATATTTATTCCAGCACAGGGAAGGATCAAGCATATCTTTATCTCAGTAAAGGTAAATACCTGTCTAACCTGTTCTTTGAAAGCTCTGCAGGAGGAGGTCTCCCAATTGCCTGAGGTCTTTCTTCTGCCGTCCTTCATTAGCATCCTCTAGTAGTCTAATGTGAACCATCTATTCTGCAAATTTGTCTTTCCCCATAGGTCTCTTTCTTAACAGACCTTGTATGGACTGGAAGACCATTGATAAATCTCTCCTCATAACATCATTTTCTGAACAAAACAAAGCCAGTTTCCCCGCAGGCCATTTTGAAACCTGTTATCCTTGCTCTTACCCTCTGGACTCTCTCCAATCTTTCTACATCTTAGTGGGATGCCCAATACTCCAGCTGAGGTTTCACCACCAAGACAAAGGAGAATAATTCTAATTACCTCCTGTGTCTTCCATATGTTAATTCAGTCAGGAATGAGATGTGCCTTTTCTGCAAAGCAGCATATTGTTGAGTCCTATTTAGTGGTCAGCTCTCACTCCAACTTTTCTGCAGTGTTACTGTTTATCCAGTTATTTCCCATTGTGCACTGGAATTCTCCTTCATAAGCTGAGCACTTATTTATTGATTTTGCTTTTGTCAGAGCAGCTCCTCAATATGGCAAGATAATTTTGGTTTGTGAACTGGTCCTCTGGGGTTCCTGCAACACCTTGTAGCTTGACGTCAGCAGCAATTTTTATGGGCCTTTTCTATACTATCATTCAAGGTATTGGAAACAATACCGAATGAGCCACATACATGAACAACCCTCACAGGACCCCTTGAAATGCCCTCTGAGTTTGATAGCAAGATCTAATTAATGGTTGAAATGCTGGATACACCTGAATCCAAGACATGTCTGTAATCTAAACTTCACCCCTATTCACAGGGCTCATTAAAGAGAAAGATTTTAATGTACACCATTCATTAACTTCACCAGGGCAATGGCCATTTCCTATATACATAGTGACAGACAAGGGAGATAAGAGGATTTTTGCATCTTCTGAGCTGTCATTGGGAATAACCACTCTGTATGTTCTCATCCAAGGAAAGAGATGATAAATTGCCCTTCTTCGGTAGAGAGGCAAGGCACCTCTAGCTGCCTCCAATTTATCAATGGGAAAAGGGCTGTATTGGCCAGTTCTTGTGAAGCAGCTAATGCATGACACCTTCTTCTCCTGTTGTCTTTCCCCAAGGTAGCTGAGATAGCCTGGCTAAACACAATATAAATATTTGATCTTCCTGAGGCACAGAAAATAGCATCCTGAGTGTGAATAAATACATTTACAATGGTCAACACACATTCTAGAAATAGTCTCAATATCATCTTTCTCTCAACTGTTTAGAGGATGTTACGTGAGACCATAAGAAAGCCTCAGTGCAGTCAGCTTAAATCACATCCACCACTGCCTTCTCATCCAACGATTGTGCTGCCTTGTCAAGGAGGAAATTTTGTCGTTCTAACATGATGTATTCTTCACAAATCCCATTTGGCTGTTGTCTGTCACCTGGTTTTTACCATGGTGCTTATAGATTGTTCAATAATTCCTTCCAGAGTTAGTCTAGGGATGAAGGTAAGGGAGGCTGACCAGCGTCATGGGTTTGGGTCCCTTTATATACTCTCCTTTCTCTGCTTCAGTCCTCTGGCAGCTCTCATGTCTTCCACAAGTCCTCAGAGGTAACTGCAAATGGTTCACATATTATTTTGGTAAATGCCTTCAAAATCCTTTGGTGAATTTCATTATACCTTACAAAGTTGAATAGCTCTATCTTATCTACATATTCTTCAACCTATTCATTTTCTGTTTAAGCTTGTCCTCTTGTCCTCTTCTTAAAATTAATTGCCTTAAGTAGCTGTTCATAATTAAATTTTTAGCATAATCTGTAGCAAAGAGAGTATTGAATTCTTCAGCCTTCTCTGGATCATTTGCTATTTATTCTCCTTCCCTGTTCAGTAATGGACCAGTACTTTCCTATGTTGTTTTTTCTTTTTTTCCCTACTTCTAATGCATTTATAAAACCTTTTCCTGTCACTCTTTATGTTCCTTTCAACCTGTAACACATTTTATTCCAAACCCTCCCTAGGTTTTTATCCCTTGTCCTTAATGACGCACTTTTTTTTTTTTTTTTCCTTTTGTGTCATTTTCTTTCCTTAGTTTATTTTCAGGCCCTTAAAAACCTCCTGATGCAGTCATAATGGCTTCTCACTGTGCTCTCTGTCCTTCCCCTGTATCAAGATAGGCTGCTATTGTGCCTTTAATACACTCTCTTGCTCTAACTGCCAGCTCTTCTGCCCTCCTTTATCCCTTAAATTACCTTCCCAAGAGACCTTACAGACAAATTCTCTGGGTTTGCTGAAATCTGTTATTTTTGGGGTTTTTTGGGAAGTCCATTATTCTTACTTTTATTCTCTGGCTCCTTCCTGTTTCTTGTAATAATGACTCACAGTCCTTTCACTTTCCCTTTTTAGACTCGTCATCAGTTCATCTCTATTAGACAGAACCAAATCCAAAACACTTTCCTTATAATTTCCCCCACCATTTGATACAACTCTGGTTCATTTCAAGGACTTTATGGATTGTTTCAGCCCATCATGCTTTCCTAACAAGTATTTGGGCACTTCATGTTTCTTATTGACACTACAACCTGTCCTTCGGGTGTCCATGATCTACAGAAGACCCTCCCATTAATCCTTCTCATACTCATTTGGAGACAGCAGCAAATTTGTATCACTTCTGAACTTCGTGGAAAATGCACATGCTGTTGGTGTAAAATACAACACCCTCTCTCCTTTCTGTCCTTACAGAACAAGCTGGCTGTCTTGTAGACATATTCCATTCTTCCTGCTTATCCCACTGTTAAAGTGGGATAGTCCTTCTCAGTGGGAGTGAATGTGAAGGACTGGGTTCATTCACAATTTCTTCATGAATTTTTGTGTTGGTTTTGTTTGTTTTGGTTTTGTTTTGTTTTGTTTTGTTTTGTTTTGTTTTGTTTTGTTTTGTTTTGTTTTGTTTTGTTTTGTTTTGTTTTGTTTTTAATCTAATGATCTCCATAGATTACTAAATCTGAAAAGATCTGTGAGGAAAGGCCAGTGTCAAGATGGGTGTCCACACTGCCAGTCTGCAAGAAGGCACTCTAGCTTGTTTTCTCTGTCTGGACAGATGCAATCAGTTCTGGTTGATTCAGCCATAGTTGGGGGGGGGCAAACACTGGAAGAGATGTTTCTTGAGGTAACATCTCATGTGAAGAGATGCTCCAGGGGTGGTGTTAAGACACCAATGTGCCATACTGCCTCAGATTGCAGTCCTTTAACTTAAATAACCTCTATCTGTCCATGGCCACAGAAGGTGCCTGAGGAAAGAATATTAAAATAGAGCTGCCACATACTGCTGCTGCCCCTCTTCTGTAGCCTAGTATCCCACCTTGAGGCAGAGTCTAGCTTGGGTTTTTCCTGTCCTGCAGATTGTATCTCTGCTTTGAGTTTTAGAGGCCCTGATAGTCTTTTCTTCCACGCAGTGCCTAATTGCTTTTTGAACCTATTTATAACTTCCAGAGCATCTTATTGTAATGAATTCCATGATTTAATTATGCACTGCGTGAACAAGCACTTCTTTGTGTAAATCTCTGGCTGATCATTTCATCTGGTACTCACTAGTTCTTGTGTAATGACTCCACGCTGTGCAAAATTCTGTTACAGCCCCTCCACATCTCTCCCTTTCCAAGGCTAAAGTCTCTGTCATTGCTCAGAGTTGCTCTTTGCCTTTGATCCTCTTTCTTGTCCTTCACTGTAATCTTTCTTGCTCATCTTTACTCTTCTTAGATGGGATCACCAGAAATGCACATGCTGCACTGGGAACACAAGTAGCATCCACCAGACTGGAAGGAAATGTTCTGGCTTGTTCTCCATTCTTCTGCTAAGAATCCATAAAGCTATTGGACTACTGGCCTCCTGCTGATGTTGTGCTGACATTTCCACAGACTTATAAGCATCAAATCAACATCTCTTTCTGAAGGTATATTTAAAAAGTTAGAGTCTACTGTTAGGTAGGTACAGCAAAGGGGTTTTTAAACTTTTTTCTTGCCCCACAATACATTTTTTTATATTTTTTGGTGCAGAATTTCAGTTGCTGGTTTTTCTCCCAGCATCCAAAGATCATTCTTCAATGTTTTGCAAATTTTATGACAGCATGTATAATCATTACTGCAGTAAACTTTGTTGTCCTGTTACTCAAAATTTTCTGCCTCTAGTCAGGTATTGTCTCTATTGATTATGTGGCTGTTCTGGACTCTCACATCTATTGACTTATTTAATTTTTTTTATTTCTTTTTAATAAAGCAGTCAAAAAAATTGATTTGGAACAGAGCCTTTTTGTAGGCACTGTAAATCTAAGTTTAAAATTCTTGAAGTGCTTTTCTGGATGCCCTCAAATAATCCCAGTGAAGCAGAAGAGATTGTTTTTATGTGTGACTGCTCAAGAGCAGCTCAAGACTGGTATAATGTTTCAGTGATCTGGAGCCTCATATAGCTCTGACTCCCATAAGCTACATGATGAAAAGGTAGTTTTCTTTTAAGTGTTCATATAATAAATGTTTAGGGCACTGACAACAAGGAAATTATTATCTTTGCTTTGAGAAACTGTGACATTTTTTGCAGCTGTGGTTGCAAGCAAGTGTTTAGTAAGTGGGAGGCACTACAGAGAAAGTCCCTTTATCCATCACATTACCCTAATAATTAAACTGTCAGCTAAGGATGTCAGGCTTTAATAGGGGGGAAAAAAATATGGAATCAAACAGTGGTAAAAAAATTGTGACTATTCCTCCAGTTAAGCCTATAATTTTTTTAATCTTAATCATTGTGTTTGCATAAGTCATTGCTCAGAACACACATTTTTAATTTTTTTTTTTTAATCCTTTTTATATGTTTTAAAATAACAAGAACTTATTTAACCAATCTCCATCATTCTTGTGACTCTGGGAAACAATTACACTAAGAGTCATTGGTAGTTTTTTACTGTGCTTTATTTCTAAAATGAACTCCAGGGGTATTTTCTAGAATCAAAAGGCACCTTAAGGATGTAAATCCACCTTATGGTCTCCTTGTTCTGAATTCCCCCTTTGGGCTTGTTCTTCAGGCTGTTGGGTCAGGTCTCTATTAGATGGAGAAGTCACCCAGAAGCTCTAGTCCCTTTGGAACTGGACATAGATGGCTGGCCCCCATACTTCTGCTGTACACAGTGGATTTTCCAGGGTCTTTTTTCTACCTTCTGCTTCCCAGCTTGTGGTTCAGGTAGCAACATATTTGTCTATAGTAAAATAGGTGGCACTTGACTAGGGCCACAGTGCCTAATTAGAAGACCATGAAAAACATAACAGTGAAGTGAGGTATTTGTTCTGGCAGGTGGCTTTGCTCTGACTCAGAGGAACCATCCATCAAAAAGACAGTCTCTTATCCCTCTCCCACCTTTGCTTTCAGCATGTCCTGATAAATGTTACCAAACTGTCAGGATGAACTTTTAGGTAAGAATAGCTTTCCCCTGGGAAAGAGACAAAAACCCCTGAAACCTTTTTCTTTGATCAGTAGGACCCTTGGACATCATCATGCCCAGATAAAAAACTGTTTAATCCAGAAGATTCAACAGTGTACCTGATCCAGATGATAGCTCTGGCCACAGAGGGCTGAAGGGTTTTTCTGAATTCACACCTAAGGAAAAGATCAAAAGTCAAAATTCTCATCCACCCTTGGAACAGTCATGACGAAGATAGTAACAATGTCCATTTCTACATTTTGACCCATATTTTTCTACACCTGGAACAATAAAGGAATACAGCACACACCACACTGTGCAAATAGCTAGAAAACGCCAATTTCTTTGTGTTATCACTTTCTTTAATGGCTCCCTGTGGCATATGACACTGTGACCGTCATCGCCTTTGTCCTCTTCTAACTAGGACTAAAGAGAAGCGCAAGGTTTTAGTATCCCATTACCAATTTCCTGAGCAACAGAATGCCAAGTTCCAATTTGCGTTCTAATTTTAACTACAGTATAGATTTTTAAATAAGCCTCAAGCTTCCTATTAACATGATCTGTCTGCTCCTTTGGTGCTCTCTCAGCCCATTCTGATCGACCCATGAATGGGTTCTCTGTATTATTCATTGTACACTAAATTAAGCTTTTAGTGTTAAAGGCTTTCAAGTGTAGCATTCCTTCCGTAGAACTCATTACCTGTGTCAATACACAAAGCAGAAGCACTTAATAGATTTAAAACATCTAGTATCTGCCCTCTTTTTTTTCCCAGCTGTTATTAAGATTTGCGAGCATTTGTTATTCTAGTAATATCCCTTATTGTCCTGCTATTAATTTCATTAGTCAGTAAGCATGCAGTATGGAGTTCCAGAGTGTCTTTGCATCATATGAACTTTAAGTAGTCTTGAGGTTATCTAAAAAGGGTTAGTTAAACAAGAATTATGATGGCTGCTCATAGCTTTGTATACCTTCAGAAATTAGGAAGTCTGTTTTTACCAGAAAGCAGGAGTAGTAGCATAGGAAAAACTCCATCTACAGCCCTTGTTGCAACCACAAAATAAGCAAAAATGAAATGCAGGTTTAGAAGGTACACTGCTGAGTTTTGTTATGGTCCTTGAACTTCGATTTTGTGGGAAACATTTGAATAAATACATAATGTCTTAGCTGCACTTCCCTGCACTACTCACTGCACTGCTTACTGAGGTACACTACAGAAGATGTCGCCCATAGCTATGCGACTCCTGACTCACTCTTGCAGGAAGAATCAAAGAGTTAACTTGACTATATGTTTACTAACTTCTCAGGTAACACTTAATGAAGACAACTTTCTTCTCTCAAAGCTGCTCTTCCAAGCCTCTGCAGTGCTGCTGGCTCTAGTACTACCTAATACTTTCTTTCCAACCCTTTCAGTGTCCAGAATACATCTCACAGGTATCACAGGGTGTCAGGGGTTGGAAAGGACCTTGGAGATCTTCAAGTCCAACCCCCCTGCCAGAGCAGGATCATATGATCCAACACAGGTCACAAAAGAACACATCCAGGTGGGTTTTGAAAATCTCCAGAGAAGGAGACTCCACAACCTCTCTGGGGAGCCCGTTCCAGTGCTCTGTGACCCTTACAGTAAAGAAGTTCCTCCTTGTGTTAAGGTGGAACCTCTTGTGCTCCAGCTTACATACATTCCCCCTTGTCCTATCACAGGTCTCCCTACTCCAAATCATAGAATCATAGAATTATAGAATCAGAATGGTCTGTGTTGTAAGAGACCCTAAAGATCATCTAGTTCCCTCCCCCCTACCATAAGCCAGGACACCTCGCACTAGATCAGGTTGCTCAAAGGCCTATCCAATGGGGTCTTGAACACTTCCCATGATGGAAACTGCAATGCACTGTCCCTTAGCTTTACCTATGTTACTATTTATTGGCCATGCATTAGACTGAATCACCCAAATCAAATTTGCAAAACCTGGATGATTTTGCAGAGGTAGGTTGTCGTGATTTGGTTTAACACACTCCACTCCTTGCCTTGCTCAAAGAACCAGTGCCCAGTAATGCCTCACAAACCATTCTAGTAGCTCAGCAGAAGCTGTGTGGTTGAAAACTGCTATGGGGAAGAAATGGCTTTGGGGGCTCAAAAGCGGGCTGGAAAGACATGAGCTTATCTGCTGTGGGAAAGAAACTTCAATGGAGCAACACCCTCAGACACAGCTCTGCAAGTAAGATTTGCTTCACAGACACAGTGTGCATGAGTTATGGGGATTTGCTTCATTTTCAAAGAAAGCTGATACACAAAGACCAGCTTCCAGAGCAAAATGAATACTACCAGCTATCTCAAAACTTCGGTCTGCTATTTGATCCAAAACTAAACCTTCCTGGGTTTTCTGTCAAGCCGTTTCACTTCTGTTAGTTGAGGAATAAAATCCTACTGTACAAATAATGACCAACCAATGCCTTGTTTGATTGACCTTGATATAAATGCCAGGGAACCAGGCAGAAACATAGCTGCTGCATGTCAAAGGAGATCACTGTATGGGAAGAGCAGACCTGGCATTTAGACTCAAAGTATGAGTGATCAGGAAAAATTAACCAGATTGCTCATCTTAGCTCCTAGTGTGAGTTTCTTTTTTTGTTACAGGATGACAGGACCATTGAAAAAAAAAAAAAAGGTGCACAAAGGCTGTCTGTGTCTTGTGGCTAAAGGACACATATTGTCAGGTTTGTCCCTTAGGGTTGCAGCTTCTGTGTCACTTTAGTGGCTGTGATCATACACTTCTGTGGTGGATTTGGTTTGTTTGTTGTTTTGGGGTTTTTTTCCAGAAAGGTGTGTGAGCAGAAAAAGCTCATACTTTGCAAAGATGGAGTTTGTAAAGGAGACTGACACGTCCGGGCTTGTCTCCTTCCAGAAGATTCTAGTTCCTTCCATATTTTTCCAAGTTAATAGCTGCCATAAGACATTGAAATGGTTAAAACAAAGATCAACTTCCTTTTCTCTTTTTTTCTTTTTTTCTTTTTTTCTTTTTTTTTTTTTTTGATCACTGAAATAAAACAGGGAGAGAGAAAACATTAGGGGTTTAATGACTATACTGTTCGGGAGACAATAGTTCGACTCCAGGAGCTTGAACAGATGACCTAACAGAGGAGATGGGTGTAATGCATTCTGTTGCACTGGGTAATGTATTCTGAGCCTCTTGGTTCAAGGGGAGAGAATGTGAAAAACAAACAAACAAAACCAAAAACAAACCACAACACCAACAAACTACCAAAACCCAAAATAAACCCCCCGAAATAATCCTGGCTAGTGGAATAAGTGATTTCATCTCTGTTGCTGTTGAGCATCCCCTCCCTGCTTGTCCCCATCTTCACTCCTATATCAAGGTGAAAACAAGAAATCAGTAAGCCAGGAGTAGTGTCAGTGTAGAACATCTTCCAGGCTGCCTTTGTCTGCTTGCTAATAATGAAAGTCTATTTATAGCTCAGTGCAGAGCAGGGAGAGTGTGCTGTGGGTGACAACGTGATATGGATTTCACAGTCCATCAGTTTGGATTTCAAGTTTGCAGTCCTCTCTCAGACTAATTGAGAAGTCAGACACAGTTTTGGGATGTTACAGGCAATGCAAAAGAGGGCACTTGGTGCTTTTTTAGCGAACACTTGGGGTCAGGTTGGCTGGGTGACGTCAGAGCACTCTGAGATCAGCCAGGCTTTGTACAGTGGCCTGAGAAAACCCATCTCATAGAAAGAAGTTTTGCATGCTGAGCATCAAGGTAATACTTTTGGCAGAGCTTGTCATGATTGGACAAGGGGTGATGGGTTTAAACTGAATAAGGTTAGATTCAGACTGGATATAAGGAAAAAAATATTTATGATGAGGGTGGTGAAACATTGGAACAGGTTTCCCAGAGAGGTGGTCGAAACACCTGGAAACATTCAAGACCAAGTTGGATGGGGGCCTGAGCAACACAATCTACTTGAAGATGTCTCTGCTCATTTCAGGGTGGGTCAGACTAGATAAACTTTAAAGGTCCCTTCCCACCCAAACTGTTCTATGATTCTGTGTTCAGTTCTCGCTTGGATCCAGTATTTTCTGAAAATTACTTTAGAGATGGATTAAAGATGTCATATTTTGACATTTTTTACTTGTGATGTGGTGGAGATTGCCATCCCAAACTCACTCTACACTCCTGAACCAGTGGTGGGTTATCAGCATCCAGGTTTTTTCCTTTCAGGCCCATGATGCGGCTGCTCTGCTACATCTTCTCATACTGATGGAATTATGTCTTCTGTGTTGGAGCAAAATCAGGCAGTTTGAGGCACTCTGCACTAGCAAGTTGACAGTGCAAGGCAAAATGACAAGAAAAGGCAACAATGAATTAGTTCTGATCAGCTTTATCTTAAAACTATAGGGAGAGCTGGAACATAGCACTCAGATGTTACAAACTTTAACATCCGCTGAGTTTTAATGCAGCTGGATGTAGAGTCTCTATTGCTATTTTCCACTTTCATCTCATTTCTTCCTCTATGTTTTCAGTTAAGGTCACACCCTTTCCATTGACATGTCTGTAATTCAGTTTACTTGACATAGTCCAAATAGCTGATAATAAAAACTTGTTTCTGAGAAAAGCAAATAAATTGTGGCTTAGCCTCTCAACATTCCTAACTCTCTCCTCCTACTCAAACACACCCACACACGGTATTTTTTCAGCCTTAGGAGGAACAGCACTACAGCCACAAGTTACTAGTTTCAAGACTTCCTAAGGTCAGTTGCCTGATAAAGACTCCACACCTCAGATCATGTTTGACTACAAAGATGCTTCATTCGATAAAGGAAAAGGGCTGGATTATTCGACATCCTTGCTGTCAATGGCTTCCAATAAAGATATTAAGAAAGGAGAAAAGATACCTAATTTAGTTAGTGAGGTTAAAAATAGACTCTTAGAAAATGTAAGAGGCAAATTCCTGAATTGTTACACATTCTGATAAGCAGCAGGATGAATACAACTTGTTGTCACTTGTCAAAAGCAGTTTGCTTCTTCCCTTTGCTGAGTAGACTTTAGGTTCTGCCTTTGCACTGGGTACAATGCAACCTAGACCACCTGGTGATGACTGTACCATACCATACTGTACCATCTTATTTCCTTTCTGCTGAAGAATAGAACAGCCCCCTGCTAAGAGAAAAGTACAGTAGCTTCAGGTTTACTAGTATTATCAATTTTGTTCCAGGCATGTAAAATCCCCAGATATCAACAACAAGGACATTGTATGAATGTCTTCACTCTACTTTGCTTTCAATCAATGGGATTTTTTTGGTTTGGTTTGGTTTTGGTTTGTTGTTGCTGTTGTTCTGGGTTCTTTGTTGGTTTTGGTTGGTTGGTTTTGGTTTTTTGTTTTATTTTGTTTTGTTGTTGCTATTGTTGCTGCTGCTGTTGTTTTATTTTTTCTCAGAACCCTAACTTTTTGTTAAAAAGCTTGTCTTCCAAAAGCAACAGGTCTGCTGTACAGGGGTTGGAAAACCTTGCACTCTATCTTGCACAAGACTCCATGATTTAGTACTACTAGTATACGTGTGTCCTCAGGTAGAGCTCTTGGCAGAAGAGGCTTATTTAAGAGTTGGAAGGATATTGTGATCACCCTTAAGCACTTGACAGTAAAAGTCAAATTTTGCCTATGCCATGTACAAGATTCATCATTTACATTGACTCCACTTTTCTCTGTTGTAACAACTGTTACTTGCTCAAAGTAACTTGGTCTTGTTTCAAGACTAATTTGATATTGTAACCCTCTGCCACAGACTTTCCAGAAAAACAACTGCTTGAGTGCAGCTCATGGTGATAATTTGTCCTGATTTCTTTGTCCAAGACTTGAACCTCCAGCTTGTCACACTTTCTCACATAGCAAAAAGTGCATCAGAGCGCTATGAGGACCTTAATTTGAGGGATGCATCCAGGGAGTCTTCAGAGACCTCCAGTACCATCTGTATGTTTTACAAATAGATACCTACTCATAAAGATTATTCTTTTTCACACTTTAATTTTAATTAACAATCTGTCACAGGGAGTATGAGTAAGATAATATGATCTACATCATCAGCAATAAGCAGGTTAGGACCTGAAGCTGGAAGAGGACTGGAGCCCAGACAAGCAAAGCCCAGTGGGACACTCATGATCCCTAAGATTTATGACCTCTTTGGTCAGTTTAGGTCACTTCTCCTGGCCGCCCCTCCCTGCAGGTGCCACCTTTTCCTCTCTGCCCCCCGCCCCGTGGTGCACAGGCCTCAGCAGTGGCCTTGGTCTGCACCCCCTCGGTACTGACTCTGCCCATGGGGTGTTCTCACTGCCAGCAGCAGCCACTGCCTGTGCAAACAGCTGCTGCCTGCAGCCAGGGCAGGGAGGCAGAAGAGCTGAGCTGGGAAGGGAAATCACTGACCAGAAACAGTTCTATTCTTACCAAACCAGGACAGTAACGTACAGAAATAAAGCGTAGAACCAGTCTGGTGCAGCCACACTGTACAGTGTTGGACACAGATGTGAGAAAGGTCTTTGGAACCATATTAGTACGGCACTGTGGTAAAATACTCTGTTCATTAGGTGCAGAGGTTGTGGGCATGGGTCCATTGCTTCCAGTTTTGGAGTTATTGTGAGCTCTGCTAGATCAGACAACCCAGAGCTCAAGCAAGAATTTATGGCTTATGGGCACTATAGGAGGTTGTTTCCTAGCAGAAACCATTGGTACTAGCACACTAGCTGGGGCAAACAGAGCAGTAATTTCTTTGACTTTGACAGTTTGTTTCTTCTTCTGGTGACGGTGTGGCTCCTCTCTGCCCTAACCTGAATTTTTCCATAACCCTGCTCAAGTGATAACCACCACTGGCCCTCATAATGGATGCATCTGGTCATGATGGCTGCATGCAGCTCAAAGTGTATTCTGGGAGACAGATAGCCAAGGGCTAAGTTGAGCATTCACCAACCAAAATGCAGCTGGTATGCAAATAAACTATTAGTTAATCATCTTAGTCCATAAAGAGTGGACAGCCTAAGGCTCATTGAACTCTCCTGCATGTCAGCGGGCTGGGTGCCAGGATGTCCCCTTGAGTAGGGATGCCCCTCAGGATTATTCCTTGAGGTTCAGAGAATCCTTATCACGTCAGTACTTGGTAAGTGAATTGAGAATAAGCATACTGAAACTTTTAAATCTTAGCTAAGTGATGCAAAGGGTTGTGCACATACATAATCCTTCAGATACAAACCATTGACCAAGTCTGGGACTAAGTCTGGATCCAGCCACACCTGAACTTCCCTCTGAGAAAGTGTTGAGAAAGCAAAGGGGTCCTTTCTGAACCTCATGACTCAACAGGAGGGTCTCCCTGACAGTTCTCTCTGACCCTGTCCTCTATGAAGTAAATAAATTGTACCTTGCTCTTGAGTCTTGTTAAACCATTGTCTCATTCACTATCAAACTTTGCTAAATTGCTGGTTTAGAGCAATAAAAATACTACTGCTGCTCTTTCAGGAATGGAGTGTGTCACTCCATCTGCGGCACCACTGTATGTCTTGGAGGACATACAATGACTTCCTCTACAAGGCACGGATGGTTTGACTACTCTATATCGAGTCTTTCTTTTCTTATAGGTAACCTCCTACTCCTAGGAGGTGTGTCATGGTGGAAGCAGAGGCATACTTGTGGGGAACTACAACAAAGTAATGGCTTCTGATGATGCTTTTGGTATCTGAAAGCTGTGGGCTCCACAGCTATTTGGAAATAATGGTTTGATGTACTTAGCACAAGGAAGCTGTGTTGGCTCAACCTCATGAAGGATAAAACAACTTCTTTGATCTGCTCAGGATCTTGTTTTTTACTGTATTTTCCAAATCTGCCAGTGGGGAGAGGTGAAGGGGAGGGAGGTGAGGGGGGTGCCTGAAAGAGCTGGCAGTAAGTAACAACATATCCAAGCTTTGACAGACTCTGGTGGCGTAACTTAATTAACTAATGGCCTGTATGGAGCTGTAATGGGATCCGAAAACAGAAAGCTTTTAAGCAAAACTTAAAGCCAACAGTATCAATAACAGTGAGCTGAGGGCACTTACTCTCTCTGTTTTTTTCCTGTAAGACTGGTGACACAGCCCCTCAACTATTCTCTATCCCTAAAAGTGTTTCTCCATCTAGTGTCCCTGGGAAACAATTACAGCCAGCTTGGTCCCAGTATCCCACTTTGGCTCCCGTATGGCTCAGAGGCTTCCTCGTAAACCTACAGAAGCTTTAAGCAGAGAGAAAGACAATGGATTCTGAAAGGATGCTCCATGGAGCTGGCCTGGGCTGCAGCTACCTCTGTGAGTGTCTCCAGTCACCGGCAGCTTCTCTGACATTTGGAGGTGATTTGGTTTGTCCTGCTATAATGGAGCACATGTAAATTTTGCTCTTCCATTTTTCCTTCAGTTGCACTCACCCCTTTGAAACTTTTGTTTTCTCAAATCTGACTATTTGGAGTTGCTCCATGAATCTGATATTGAAGGCAGGTTTTCAGGCTGCTGGAGCACCCCCTTGCCTATATGCATCTATCTTTGAGGGTGATTTAGTGTATGGGAACTGCCTTCTGCTCCTCAACATAAACTGAAGACTCCCCATAGTGTTATCCCAGCCTGTGGCATACACATGGGTGTATATCCACGTAGATGCGAAGTCTAATGATGCATGTGTTTTAGGCAATATTGTGTTTAAACCAGGTAGGCTAGCAGAATCTGTTGTGTCACCTTCACCACTTCCCTTCTCTTCTGAGCTTTTAATGTGAGTAATTAAACTACAATCTTTATTTGCACATCTATTATTAACTCACTGGATGAAGATGTTGCCTCTGTTCCAAGTGCACTATCCCTGAGGCCCTGAAGCATGCACATATGGTGACATCCTGCTCTGTCCCAGCAAGGTACGTGGTCACACTGTTCTTCCTCTTTTCCCTAATTTCCTCTTGCATGCATACTTTTTTTCTATTTTTTTTCTTTTTTTCTTTTTTTTTTTTAATGAAAGGTGAAAGTGAACAGGCTCCTTGTCACGTTTTCCTTTCAGCACCGTTTTTTTTTTATGTGAGGCCAAATGCAATTCGTTCTGCAGGCTGGCGGGAACTTGCTGGGCATCAGCAACAGCAGTGGCAGAAAGTAAGCATGGACAGATGGATGTTGGCTGAACCTCCTGCCTGTCAATGGCTGGCAAGTCCTCTGATATCAGTGGTGGTTCAGGGAGAACAGGAGGAGCACTGCCAGCTCCTACATTTAGTGTTACTGGTTGCAACCTGCCAGGGACAGCATATGGTCCGCAGTACCTACAGAGAGAGTTGGACAGGAGATGGCTTCAGGTCCCTCACTGTGATTCAGGGCATACCTTATTCTACTGGTCGGCAGCAGTCAAAATGACACACAGCAAAGTGCCTTGGAGCAGTCCTAAGAGGGCATCCCATAGTCAACCAGAAAAGCAGTGAAGACATCAGAGAATCAAAATTACTGAGGCTGTGCTCTGTTCTATTTAACACAATTTCACCAGAGGCTTTGGGAACCAGGCTACATATTTCTAATGAAAATGTGACACTTAAGGAGTGTCATAGGTTAGGGTCAGGGCAGCCCACTAGACCTATAACAGACACTCTGATAAACTCCCTCCATCCCCAAAGGGGAAGAGAAAGGGAATAAGGGAGAGAGACTCAGCCACTAGAAAAGGGAACTACAACAGCTTTAATGACAATGAAAATAGTAAAAAAAAAAAAAATTGAATATATACAAATATACATAAAACCAGTACCAAACCCAGCACCCTGATGGCAATTACATCACCATCACCACTGATGCTGGTGGAGTCGGTACTGGATAAGTCCCAAACTGGGCCCAGCAGCAGACAGAAGCTGTGTTCAGGAGCTGGATTCTGGTGCTGGATTCAGGAACACAC
>JANIJG010018762.1:0-27869 GCA_024611175.1 Megaceryle torquata
CACTGCGCTTTTTTTTTTTTTTTTTTCCTTTTCTTTTGATCAGTCTGGTTTGGAAGGTCATGGACAGCTGGAGGCTGGGAGCAGACAGGACAGGCTAAAAGCTGAAAGAATCTTTTCCACTTTGTTATTATATTTAATTTGAAAAGGAGGAAAAAAACCCAGATTTTTCTTCTTCCCACACACGTCTCAGTTTTTCAGGGTGGCTGCACCCAGAATAACAAGTTCCTCCCCAACATTGCGTATGAGGACTTGCACTGCCTCTGCCCATCATGGGGAGGAATAGGAACCGCTGCTTCATGAGCACCTTCTGCTATTCCCCCCTAACCCAGACAGCACCGTAAACCTGAAAAAACACCAGAGCTCCATCCAAACACAAACTGGGCAGGGACCAAAGCCAAGGGAGAGGGCTAATCCTCTCCCAGCTGCTGGCGTTGCAGGAGGTTGAGATAAGCGCTAGAGGGAGGCAAGCTGCCAGCGACCAAAGGCAAGAGCCACCTGCACTTCCCAGCACCGCTGAATGCAGACAGGGCTGGGAGAGGAGTGGTGGGGTTTCGCTCCTGTTTCATACCACCGAGGAAGGACCAGCAGCAGGGGATGAGTCTGTTCTGCCTGTTGGTGGTGGGGATGTTTGTAAGATCAGTTCTTAGTGATTCTAAGATGGGGAGTTGGGGAGGTTTGGGGGGCAGAGGCACCGTATTTGTCCCATTTGAGAACCAGAGCAGCCCTTTGTACATTTGGGTAAATCTTCAATGTGCAAAAAATGAGTTGTCTGGTATTATGTAGGCAGGGGAAAACGTGAAAGTATGAAAAATATATCCTGCTTGGCAGAAATCAGCATAGGGTAGAGCATGGCAGGTGCTCAGGGACCTTTCCTACTAGCAGAGCTGCCAGTTAACTGTGATTTCCCATCACCAGGATATGATTTCCTGTCACCAAGAAAGTTTCCAAATTAAACCCCTAGGGTTGCTCATTTTAATAGAGGGAATCCCTATGTACTCATCAAAAAAGCAGCCTGCCCTGGCACAGATGAGGGTTGCAGCTCAGGAGAGCCTGGTGTCTCAGACCCAAGGCAGTAACGAAGGTTGCCACGGCTGGCAATGCTCATGCCGGGGCAGGCTCTCTCTGCGAAACACAATTCTCATTTGACTCAACTTCTCTTCCCACTAATGTAGATGGGTCCCTAAGAGCATATTGCTCTTGAAGGATTCATTCAGGCAGCTCTTCAGATGCTGCAGTAGGCATTTCCTATTCAGGTGTACACTTGTATGTGGCATTTCAAGGTGCTTTTGGTCCAGTGAGGTTGTAATTGAAAGCACACACTTGCTCTGCAACTTAGCAGCTCATGGACTTTTTAACCTCCTTCCTTGTGCAAAACCCCATGGCAGTTTGCAGATGAATTGGAAGTTTCCTATAAGCATGAAGGGTGTTAAATGCCACAATCCACCACTGTGGCAGGGGGTGACAGCATCTCCATTCACCCAGGACCTTGCATGCCTGGAGACACATCAGGCCTTGGAGAAGGAGTGATGCTTTTCACAAGGATCAACCCAGTATGATATGCAGGCCCAGATGGAAGGAAACACCAGCTGAGCTTTGTGCAAAATTTGTGCAAATACCAAAATGCTCTATGAGTCTTCTCAGGAGTCCACCCTGAAGGGTAGAGAAGGGTTGCCATGCTTCTCTGCAGAAGGACCATGCAGCACCCTCAAGCCCTGGGTCTGAGCTCCATCCCAGTGGACTCACAGTGATCCTAAGCACAGAAACACTAAATCAATGCAGTTAGTAGGAAGCTTTGTAGATCATCCATCCCACCTACTCAAAGCAGGGTCAGCTAGAGCTGGTTGCCCAGGACTGTGTTCAGACAGGTTTTGAGTCTCTCCAGGGATGGAGACTTCACAACTTCTCTGGGCAACCATGCCAGTGTTTGGACCACCCTCACAGTAAAAAAGTCTCTTGTCATGTTAAAATGGAATTTCCTGTTTTTCAATGTGTGCTCACTGTCTCTTGTCCTGTGTCACTGGACACCACTGAAAAGTCTGTCTCTGTCTTACTGTGATTCCCTGATATCAGGGATTTATGTGTATCATTAAGATCCCTTTGAGATTTCTCCAGCCTGAAGAGTCCCAGATTTCTTAGCCTCTCTTCATGTCAGATGATCCAGTCCCCTAATGATCTTCAAGGCCCTTTACTGCACTTGCACAGGAGAAGGCAGCATTGCCTCCTTGCTCTAACACTGTGGAGCTGATCCCATCAGGGCAAGACACATCTGTAGGTCAGTCTCCCCTTTTCCTCCTGAGAAGGTTTCCCAAATCCCTTAAACTTGAGCTTTCCAATATTAAATTACTTGAATTCTTCCACTGAAGCTGCTGAGCTTCCCCACACACATTTTTGTCCTGTTCTAGACTGTGTGGCCTTCATTTCTCAGGGATGATGGTCCCTGAGTGCTCTGCCTGCACGGATGTGGGAGAAAGGGACCAAGGCACTGCTTCAGCGAGGCTGCAATGCCCACAGGATTGCACAGAGCACAGCAAGTTCCCTGCATGTGATGAAGCACTTTCAGACTGCAAAGCATCCGCAGAGATATGAAACACCAAGCCCACATACAGAGGTGGGTAATGAACTAGAGACCAGTAAGATCTATGTCAAAAAGAGCCAAGAAGAGCACTGAACTTAAGTTTCCTGTGGACAGACTGAAAGAGATAAAGAGCATGTTCTCCAGCCAGACTGAATTATAGAGCCTGGGGTTTGTATGGGCAAGGGGAGGGCTGAATATGAGATATTCTGATCACAGAAGGTCATCACCTTGGTTTCCTCCCCTCCCTTCCGTGCAGCAAACAGAAATCAGGTGAACAATAACATTTACCCAGGTAGGCACTTTTCCAAAAAGCAAACACCACATCACCCTCCTAGCACCACAACCCTGAAAGAAAAAGGCAGCCACAAACATGCACACCCACAAACGCCTTAAGAACCTTTTGTGTTTAGGTCTCAGCCACCACAGAACCAACTCAAACTGCCCCGTGGCACACAAGGCTTCAGCAAACAGTAAGTCCATCCTGTCCTTCATCTCATCACAGACAGATGCTGGGATGTGGCTGCTTCTGGTCTGGACACAGATGATGAAGAGCAAAGAACAGTGGGGGAAAGACAAAAGCTATGACTGCAGGGAAGCTATGGCTTGATGTCTTGCTCTTAACCACCTTGGCCAAGAAAACCATCCATGCCTCTTTACCCCTAAGGAGAATCTGTCATGAAGGATCCCAAGGATCCTAAATACCATCAGAGATCATTTTCCCTCCCTAAAAGTGTCTGCTGAAATGGCCATTGAGCACCAGGCAACAAAATACAACTTAGAGAAAGCTTGTGTGGATGGTCCTATAGAAAGATATAGCCTGATAACACGGGGAGGGCCAACCTAGTGATTCAAAGTTCTGGTGATACATATACTTGCAGAATCACAGAATTGCTATGGGTGGAAAATGCCTTTAAGATCATCAGGTCCAACCGTTACCTAACTCTACCAGTGCCACTACTACACCATATCCTTGGGCACCATATCTATACATCTTTTAAATATACCCAGGGATGGTGATTCAACCACTTCCCTGGGAAGCCTGTTCCAGTCTTTAATAACCGTTTGGGTATAGAAGTTTTTCTTAATGTCCAACCTACATCTCCCTTGGGAGTAACTTGATGTCTTTTCCTCTTGTCCTACAAGTTGTGAACTTGTGAGAAGAGACCAAGCTACAACCTCCTTTCAGGTGTTTGCAAAGAGTGATAAAGTCTCCCTTCAACCTCCTTTTCTTCAGACTAAACAACCCCAGCTCCCCCAGTCACTTCTCAAGACTCTTCACCAGCTTCGTTGTCTTTCTCTGGACCCAGTCCAGCATCTTTATGTCTTTCTTATACCGCAGCACGCAAAACTGAACACAGTACTCAAGGTGCATCCTTCCCACATCCTTCCTCCTGGAAGGGATGTGGGACAGAGGTGGAAATCACAGCTGGGACTGGAAAAGACTGTTGAGGTACCTGTCAACGAGAGGCTGTTTGCAGAGGTATCAGGTCTGGCTTATGGGAACCCAGAATGGACCAGTTTGCTCCTTCTGGCTTTGACTTACTCATGTCCATTAAGGGGGAAAAAAAAAAAGGACCAAATAAGTATAATTATCTTGCACTTGCTGGTGCAATTTTGCTTCTCACCAAAAAAGCATACGGGCTTCTCCTCTGCTCTCCCCTTTGGAGCTCCTTCCCCCAACACACACAATTTCCTTCCAAATGCATTTAAACGAGAATATACTGCCCTCATCTTCTCCAGCTAGACCCATTCCACACAGGGTAGTAATGAGCAAACCCTTCTCTAATTAGCTTTATAATCTGTGTTTGTCTTATTATAAATGTTTCCCTGTGCAGATTTCTGAGCTTCAGATTCACTGGGGATCTGGATCGTGCCGAGCCAGATGCAGGGAGGGAAAAAGCTACAGGGGCAAAATAACCATGTGAGATACAACATCTGCTGCACGCCAGGACCATTTTTTGCTAACAAGATTTTGCAAGGAACAGGCTGATCTAATTGCATTGCAGAGCTTGGCTGTTTCAGGAACAAAGCTTCCGCTCAGATTTGCAAAATCAGCAAGATAATCTATTAGTGAGGCTGTGCTTCCCCCCTCCTGGGCAACAGGGAACCAAAAGGATCCTGTGTCTTAAATGCCACTCACAGAGCCAGGAGAGCAAGAGGCATCCAACCATAGTGAGAACTGGTAACACAGTGGACAAAGAGGTCCTTGCACTGCCTTGTAGCAGGTACCTGCACTGGGATGAGATTTTGCAAAAAGGGCAACTGAAAAATTTGCACCAGTGTTACATAGGGAAAGGAAAATAGAGAGAGGTTAGAAAAGCAGGGGTCTGTGTATTCAGAGGGATTATCATAGAGTCAGAGCATTGTAGAATCATAGAATGGTTTTAATTGGGAGGGACCTTTCAAGGTCATCTAGTCCAACCCCCCAGCAGGCACATCTGCAACTAGAGCAGGTTGCTTAGAGCCCCATCTAACCTCACCTGGAATGTTTCCAGGGATGAGGCACTGACCACCTCTATGGGCAACCTGGGCCCGTGTCTCACCATCTTCATTGTAAAAGATTTCTTCCTTCTCTCTAGTCTAAACCTACCATCTCTTAGCTTAAAACTATCACCCCTCGCCCTGTAACTACAGACCCTACTAAAAATTATATTTTCGGTGGCTTGGTTTCATAGACTTGGTTTCAAAGAATCACAGAATTGCTTTGGTTGGAAGAGACCTTTAAGATCATCAAGTCCAACCATTAACACAGCACTGTCAGGTCCACCACTAAAACACATCCCTCAGCACCACACCTACATGTCACATCCCTCCAGGGATGGAGATTGCACCACTGACCTGGGCAGCCTGTTCCAGAACTTTTGGGGGAAGACACACTTTTGGGGAAGACATTTTTCCTAATATTCAACCTAAACCTCCCCTAGCACAACTTGAGGCTGTTTCCTCTTGTCCTATGGCTTGTTACATGGGAGAAGAGACTGATCCCCACCTGGCTCCAACCTCCTTCCAGGAAGTTGTCAAGAGTGAGAAGGTCTCCCCTGAGCCTCCTTTTCTCCAGGCTCAACAACCCCAGGTCCTTCAGCCCCTCCTCACAAGACTTGTGCTCTAGACCCTTCCCCAGCTTCATTGCCCTTCTCTGGACATGCTCCAGCCCCTCAATGTCATCCTTAGAGTGAGAGGCCCAAAACTGAACCCCGTATTCAAGGTGCAGCCTCACCAGTCCCCAGGCCAGGGGGACAATCCCTGCCCTAGTCCTGCTGGTCATAGTAGTGCTAATAGAAGTCAGGATGCTGGCAGCCTTCTTGGTCACCTGGGCACATGCTGCCTCATCTTCATCTGGCTATTAACCAACACCCCCAGGTCCTTTTCCGTGGCACTTTCCAGACACTCTTCTCCAAGCCTGGAGCTTTCCAAGGGGTGGTTGCAACCCAAGTTCAGAACCTGGCACTTGGCCTCAGCCTATTGATCCAGCCTGGACAAACCCCTCTGTAGAGCCTCCCTGCTCCCATGCAGATCAACACATCTGCCTAACTTGGTGTCATCTGCAAACTCACTGAGGGTGCCTTGACCCCCTTGCCCAGATCATTGATAGAGATATTAATCAGAACTGGCCCCAGAAGTGAGCCCTGGGGAACACCACTTGTGACCGGTTGCCAACTGGATTAAACACCATCCACCATCACCACCACTCTTTGGGCCCAGCCATCCAGAGAGTTTTTTATCCAGCAAAGCATCCACCCATCCAAGCCATGAGCAGCCAGTTTCTCCAGGAGAATGCTGTGAGAAATGCTGTCAAAAGCTTGTTTCACATACATTGATAGGTAAGTTTGGTTGGTAATACCTACACCCTGTAAAACTGCTGTGGGGGATTGTATTGCTTTAGTGAGACATCCCTAATGCTAATCCACCCAGAGTGGGGAGATACTCTTCTCGATGTATACACATTTGTATCTGTTATCACACACACACCATGCAAAGGGCGCTGGACACTCCACCCACAGCAAATAGGACTTGCTTGCAAAGGGAGACATAAAAAAATACTCTCCCTACCAACTCCATGACTCTGCTCATGTGTCTCAGCACCACGCTGTGTTGTTTTGGCACCAGAAAGAACAGGGATGGTGGCAAATGATCTAAAGGTCATTTTGCAGGTTTAGCAGCCCTGACAGGTCCCTCTGTGGTTTTATCTTCTGGGTATCAAAGTACAAAGGCACCAAAGAGGTTTCTGTTAAAGCAGTGAGATGTGGAGAGATGCAACAGACTGTGAGAGCACTGCACCTCCCCAGAAGCAGAGAAGGAGAAGGATGGGAAGGAGACTGGAACAAGTGCAGATACTGTGGACCTGCACCATTCCTGTTCCTTCCACCAGTGCTCTCCAGGGATGCACTCTTGGAAAGCCTCACCATTACTCAGCCCAGGAATTCTTTGTGTTACAGCCTAGACAAGATGTCTGTGTGGTGGGTGAGGCACTGGTTAACAGGCCACACCCAGAAGGTGCTGGTAAATAGCTCTTTTTCAAACTGGCAACCTGCCACGTGTGGGATTGATACTGGGCCCAAGGCTGTTTAGTAACTTTGTAAGTGATCTGGACATTGGGATCAAGTGTACCTTGATGAAGTTTGCTAATGATAACAAACTGAATGGGAAAGTGAACACTTTGGAATGGAGTGCCACCCTGCAGGAAGAAATGCATAGGTTGGAAGAATGGGCTAACAAAAACCTTATGAAGTTCAAAAAGGACAAGTGCAATGTCTTGCAATTGGGAAGAGATAATCCAGGAGTACAGCACAGGCTGGGATCTACTTGGCTGTGGAGCAGCTCTGTGGAAAGGGACCTAGGGGTCCTGGTGGACAACAAGCTCAATACAAGTGATCAGTGTGATGCTGTGACAAAGAAAACCAATGGGATGCTGGGTTGCATCAACAAGGGCATCAACAGCAAAACCAGTCAATGTCGCACTCAACTCAGCACTGGTTCAGTTTGGTTCAGTTTTGGTCCCTTCCATACAAAAGAGATGTGGACAGGCTGGAGAGGGTCCAGAAAAGGGCCTCCAAGATAATCCAAGGACTGGAAAGCTGCCATATGAGGAAAGGCTGAGAGAATAGCTTTTTTTCAGCCTTGAGAACAGAAGGCTTAGGAGAGACCTTATCTCCATGTTACAGTATTTAAAGGGTGGCTACGAAGAAGATAGAGACTGTTTTTTACAAGGAGCCACATGAAGAAGACAAGGGGCAATGGGTACAAGTTACTCCTGAGCACATTCCAGTTAGACACAAGAGGAAAAAAATTCCCAAGAATACTCACCATGGCATGTTGAGCCCTCAGTTGCACCAGCATTCAGAGTTATGGGATCTAACCTCAACCAGAACTGCTTTGGCTTGAAACTATCTGTACTAGGCCCTAGACTTGTTCCTGGGAAGGCTCACAATCACACTGGTACAAGTGAGGGAACATGAACCATGGGTACGAGCCATGAGGCTCATGAGGTCCACAGCTTGCATCATTTTCAAGCCATCAGTCCCCACCCAGGAGGACACAGTAGTAGGGTGATGTTAGTGGGAAGGAAGGAACATATTCAAATGAGCCCTGCTATAAGAAAGCACTGTATTTGGGAGGAGTGGTCCAAAACCACCCATTCATCACAGTGCTATTGTAAAATCCTGAAGCAAGCTGATGTGTACACAAGCTCAGATGCACTGTTTCTGCCTCCAAGCAAAATAACTCCGATTCGGCACTCGTGCCTGCTGAACGCTGCCCTGCCTGAATCCCCATTCCCGTGTCTCACCGAAAGACAGTCTTCTAAAACAGGATTTAGTAAACTAAATTACTCAGTGTTTTTTTGTTTTTTTTGTTTTTTTTTGTTTTTTTTTTTTTTTTTTTTTTTGTTGTTGTTGTGTTGTTTGTTTGGTTGGTTGGTTTGTTTGGTTTTCAATTAGCCTAAGAGCCAAGTTATTGATAGGAAAAGAAAGAACCCAAAGCTGTCAAGGAAAATTACCTCCACTCTCCACTGCGCTTATCTCAGATCAAAATCTCTTAACTACTTTTCCATGGGGACACCTCCCACACCCCCTTAAGCTGTACTGTCCCAGGGTGAGCAACAGCCCTTTGGTTTGTGATTGTGTCATATTTATAGCATAGCAGCACCCCAACCGAAAACTGGGACTTGATTCCACCACACTCCAAATTAGTCCATGACTATGGGGTAACAATGGAGAGGTTATCATGAGTTTAAGCCTTTTAAATAAATTACTTCCAGGCCACGCCTATTCTAGTTATTCATACCCTGGGTGTAGCTTTACAAACAGAGGAACCCACTTTATGAGAAAACTGCCCTCTACAAATGTGGACTTAGGAGGTTCTGTTAGCTGGAGGGACAAAAAGGAGCATTATTCAGAGGAAATGATTCAATATTCAGCCAACAGGGAAAGGCTGAGCTCCTGCCACTGTTGAGAGAAGGTAGTAGAGAGGAACTTGGTGGTAGGGCTGGCCATAAGCACACAGCATTAGCTTCTGCTGGCTGGCACCTCCAAGAGGAGTGTTCACCAACAATGATGAAGTGTGTATTTAACAGTCAGCGACGATCTTCCCATGAGCCATGAAACTGCAGGAATTCATGGAGATGTCAAACTCAAGCAAGCTTCATCTCTCCTTGGTAACATCACTTTCCCCTATGGTGATTTCCTCACAACCTGTTTGACATTCCCAGTAACACAGGCATTATGTAGCATTTCCAGACAAGACTTTGAAGCCTTCAGCTCATGCTCATTTTGCTGACATTTTACTGAGACACACAATGATGCAGGTACAGCAGCAGCACCTCCAAGACAGGAACATACACAATTGTCCCAGCAATAGGTAGCACAGTCTCCACACAAACTCACTACATGATTGACATGGGCTGTATACAAGTTAAACATGTGCATGATTAGAGTTTTAGCCAATTTTCCCAGTTATTAAGCACTCTGTTCACATTTTCTATCAATAATTCTAATGTAACTCTAAAAGTGGCATTTGTATTAGATCACAGTCAAGTTTTAGCCATCCATGACCACTCTCCATTTGTACACCTTTTTCCTTCTTAGGAGGGTAAACTGGAAGGAACACATAACTGAGGGGTGGGTTCTTCCCAAAGATCCAGAAATATGAAAGATGTGGGACACTTTGTTTTATCTCTACATGAACACACAAGTCACCTCACCCAAGCTGCAGTTTCTTACCTCATTGATCAACAGCTCCTGCTGGCCCAGCTATCACTAGAAGGGGACAGATACTTCCACTCACACTTGATGACCTGATTTCTTCTTGTGAGATCTGAGCAAGACACCACCAGCCTCAAGGGGCGGACGAGCGGTGCCAGCTTGCCCCTGCACCCCAAGGACTGGGAACAGTGGCTGAAGCACTAATCTCCTTTAGTGCACCTGGGGAGCCAGGGCCAATAAAGAGGTGAAATCAGATCACTTGGCAAAATCCCATGAGACCCTCAGACTGAGGTCCTGCCTTTGGCTGCACTTTCAGTGCTGAAGAATGGTCTAAAAGGGACCTATCAGTGGGTCTTCATAGAGATGAGCATCCAGATGAGGATGTGAAGGGGTCAAGAGATCACACAAGGTAGCAGCACCCTGCTGTGCAGGCTCGGTCCTGGAGAGCTCAACTGCTCCAGGGCACTGCCAACACCTAAAGGCTTTGTTTTTTCTCGAAGATGTTTTTCATTCTCCTCCAAGTGGCCCAGTTCAAGACTGTATTGTCCACAGGAGTGCCTAGGGCATAGCAGGGACCTGAACACTGGGTCCCTACAATCAGCACATGGCATCGAGACAGCATGTAGGCTGGGGACAGATGTCCATAAGCATGGGTAGGATGGTCAAGCAGGGCAGCACCACCCCAAGGAATTCATCCCTCCATTGCATAATGTTTCATCACACACAGGTCTAAATGGTTGCACTGGGCTAACTGACTTCACTTAGGACAAAAATCCCACCCTATCACACTTCCTGCACTGCACATTTCAGCCTGACTCATAAACAGGCTTTTAATCTTTGCAGGGCTTTGGGGCAGTATTTGCACAGTCTCTGTGTTAAATTATATATCTATCAGAGGAGAAACTAGCACTGTTGCACTTACTGTAAAACTGCACTGGGGTTTTATTTTAAAAAGGGATGACTTGGAGAATGTAATGCTCTGTACGAATAATTCAGACAGTGTCAGTCATTTGGCAGCAAGGAAAGGACAAACCCTTGCCCTAGGGTTTTTACAAAGACAGACACTACTTGCATTTATTTGTCCTTGGTCAAACCATCGATGCTCCTGGACTGGACAAGAGTCCAGGCTCTGCTGAGCGATGCAAGAAGGAAAAATTATGGATACAAGGTTTGTACCCATTCCTTTACAGGTGTAAGTACCCCTCTGCCCCCACCATATATACACTGCAGGGTTACCATATATTCAAAGAGAAGACAAATGCAAAAGCAAGTGAGTGTGCACATGAGATCCCAGGGGTGTACACTGAAGCTAAACCAATTCACACCAGAAAAACAAACAAACAACAAAAGCAAATCCTGAGGTGGGGATTAGTCTTTAGAGCACCAAAGCCATGGTGGACTTCTGTCTCCTGGAAAAAGAAAACTGATGGTGCTTGGAGGAAACAGGTCAAGTTTAATTCAATGGGAAGTTAATTCAAGGAAGTGCCGTGACCTCTCATTATGCAGAAATCAGCCAACGCACCAACAACAGTTCCCTCTGGCTTCAAATTTGCCAGACCGAGGAAACGGCTCCTTTTCTGTTCCAACTGCAAGGCCAGCATGACTCCACACATCATCCTCTCACCAATGCTTTCTCTTATTTGTTTCTTCCTTCATCTGCTTCTTGCAGCAGCTGGACTCAGCACTCAGTTTTACCTCACCTCATATTTTATTTTGCTTCTGCAAAAGGCAGCAATGTGATTGAGTCTTTGCAAGGGGACTTTGTGATAGCTTCAGCAAAAGACACTTGATCCAGCAGCACCAAGCCTGCCCTTAGCACAGGCAAATCGTCCCCAGATTCCATCCTCTCCAAGTGCTCAAGAACTTAAGCTCACAGGCAGCGCAGCATTTTCCCATTTTGTACCGAGATTAAAAGCCTGGGCTGATCCAGGGCATGACTATCTCTGTTCCTGCTCCACAGGCTGAATGTGCCCCTCTGGTACCCCAGAGCCAAATCCAGGAGAATTTGTACCGTTCCCTCAGATGGAGCTCAGAGGGCGGTGGATGCCCAGGGTTCCTTTCTACAACACCCTCTGATATCATTATGTTCTTCCCTGTTATCAATAGAATAATTTCTAGACACCGACATGCAGTTGCATTAAGAAGCAGGCAATGAATCTAATCCACTGATTCTGCTACTGCTTTTGAGTTTAAGGACATGTCCTTCTGATGCTGAGGACTGAGCAGACTGGCTGGCTAATTTCTTATCCAAGGCTGCAGTGAACCTTACTCCTGATCCTCACTGGGGAAAAGTGGGGAGAGTGTGTTTGCCTGGCACCATGGGGCTATGGACCTGGGAGGATCCAGTGAGACCTGATGGAATGCAGTTGTGGTCAGCATTACATTTAATGAGAAGAGATACCTTTTAAAAAAAGCAGAAATAATAACAAAAAATTCTCTTGTCCATCCTTGAGGGGAAAGGATGGGGGGAGCCTGAGAATGTCTTAAAAACATAAAAAATAAGGTCGGTCAGAGATTGCGTTAAATGGTGACCAAATCCTTTCCTGACAAGAGGCGGCCTGGCTGGCAATCAGCTCCAGGCTTTACTGAAAACAGCAGATAAATTAACATGCAAGTGGCTCATAAATTCCTAAGCTAAGAAATGCAAAGGTCTGGAAGGACTCTGACTGCCATGATAGATCACAGATGGTTGACAGACCCTGCTCAGAGAAGACAGTCAGTCCCTCTATGCATCCAGCAGCACAGAGGAGCCATGGCATCAGTAGTAACCAGGAGTGTCCTCTCGGCAGGACCAAAACCAAATGAGCTAGGCCAAATGCTGCAAAAAGCTGAGGAAAGACATCCCTGGAGTACAGGTTCCAGAGGTTAGTATTTCTGGCAGAAGAAGGTACTAATGGGATACAGGGGCACCGGAAGCTTATTGCTGCTTGACCGTTGCCATTTTAATTGTCTTGTGCTTTGGATGAGCTCTCAGAAGCAAAGAACTTCAAGAACTTAACCTCTGTCTTTCCCGTTGTCTTCACCCTTGTGTTTTTGCCAGCTTCCTAGCCTGTGCTAATACGCTGGGGAAAAAGACCTTTTAATGCAGAAACTTGCGGGCAGGCAAGTGCTGGTCCTGCTTTTAGTGAATTAGTTCATTGACTCCTTTCCCCTTCCAGGAAAACCCCGTGGGGATTGATTGTATAACCCTCACTCAGCAAGCAGAAGGAGCTAAGTGCTTAATAATGCAAAGAAAAAGGGATCTGAGAAATGCCTCCCCATCCTGCAATATCTCCTCAACCTCTAAACACAACAGCATCAAATTCAGGAGGTCACGGATATAATGGACAAAAACCTTATACACAAATCAGGCTGGATATATGTCAGGCCGACAGGGAAGTGGCTACTGAAAACCAGTATTTTCTTAACTTCTAAAACAAGATTCCTCTTGTCTGGCTGGGGAAAAAAAAAAAAACCAAACACAAACCAAACCAAACACAAAAAAACCAACCAAACAAAAAGAAACACTAAAAAAACCCACAAACAATACCAACCAACCAAACAAAAACAGACAAAAAAACCCACCAAAAAACAAACACAGGGCTGTGAATATGAGCATCTCTCTCCAGTGTAGGGCTGAAAATGCCATGGCCCTACTACAAGACTTCCTAGTCCCCCAACCCTTCCCAAAACACCTGGCTTCTCTATCTCCCCCAAAACTACTCTGACTCTCAGACTTTCCCCTCCAAATGACATTGCTTCTGCACCCTGATAAAATAATATTGCCATTTTAGCAAGAATCTACCTTTGTGCTGTTTAATCAGTGACAATCTCCCTTGACAATTCCTGAAGAGAGAACTCAGTGCTTGCAAGCAAATGCTGGAGAGACATAAAAATACTGAGAAATAGGGTTGGAGGGCAAAACTCTTCCCCTGGAGACAGAACGGTCTAGGCTTCATCCAATAGTTTCTCTGGTGGTTGCAACCAGCCAGGCTTGAACTCACAGTGCAGAGGTGCAGCTCAGGTTCAACCATCACAGCACATCACCTTGAGCCACCCACTCACTGTGACAACAGCCTGCTTGGAAACCCTTGTGCTTTGTCACAGCTTCTCTCATTACGTCACCTTTGGTGCAGCTCAGCACTAAGTTGCCAGCATGTCCCCTCCAAGCATCTTTGGGATCTCCTGTCCTAACCACTCTGCACCTTAGGGAAGACCATGCGGTGCTTCTGAAAGGGCCTGTGACACAGTGCTGAGGGCAGGGAAACAGCACATAGCAGCCTGGTCTTCCTCCAGGACAGGGAGGAAAAAAATCCTTCTCCAGGCTCAAGCTTGCTCCCTGAGAAGAGCTGAAGAATCAGAGCATGCAGTTCATATGGTTCAACAACACATCTGTGCATGGTGTAAGCCTCCTACCAGGCTTCATTTGCTTCCCACAGGACCATAGTGATGCCCAAATTTGTCCTAGCTAGTGACCAGCATCAGTAGCAGATCATCGCTTGGTGGACTGAACCCGAACCATGTGGCCCTCCTTGCTGCAGAAAAAAAGCAAGCCCTAGCTAAGATCCAGGTATACTAATGACCTTAAATTAATGCTGTACGAATCCCACAGCATCACTGGAAGTGTCCTGTACCCATACAGAGAGTTTAGGACAGTGATGATTAGAAGAGATGAACTGTTTTCCCACAGGGTAGATGAGTCTCTTCCACCTTGGGCCATCACTGTCTGTCCTCCAAGGGATCAAGAGACAGAGCCAGATGCCTCAGATCTCCCCTTATTTCTGCCTCCCAGCCTGCATCTCATCCATCTCCTTTCCCTCACTACTACCCTTCCCCATTTACCTCACTCCCAGAAGCCCAGACCAGCTCACCCAGTGCACAGACTAAAACTCCTGATGCCATGCTGCATTGCCAGCATTCCTGTCTCAAACAGGGAGGGCAAGACCCTGAGCTTGAGGATCAGGTTAAGACTTTCTCTATGGGTAGTACTACTTGCCTGAATACCAAGATCTCCCTCGCCTGCATGTGATAAACAGGCAGAGTGCAAGGGAGAAGGAGTTTCAAGCAAGGAACTAGGATTTGGGCTTAGCCCAAAACACTGGGTTTAATTTCTAATGTAATAGCCAAGCGCTGCTGCCAAAAAGAGCTGCTGATGCTGCCTGGAGCCAGCTCCAAAATCTGCTCTGGCTCAGCAATGAACAGTCAGCCTCATTTTTAAGTGGATGTACTAAAACAAAGATCTTTGGGACCCCCTTCCCAGCTCAGGCTGGTGCTACAGCTTCCCTCCCTCCAATACATTCAAGCAATTAGCTTTCTGGCTTTGCCATGTTGCATCACAAAGATGTCCGGCCAATGACTGCCAAAGCCAAAGCCCGATTAGAGGTCTCAAACAGCTGCTCTCTCTGCAAAGATCTGGCATCCAAAGCAGGGCTTGAGGCCAGGGGAAAAGCAGGGAGGGAGGGAGGACATCCCGCTGGAAAGAATAAGGCTGAGCCCGTTCCAGGAAATGCTGCAACGCCAGATGCAGGAGGAAGTTGAAGCAAAATAGCCTGACTTGGGGAAGGGTTATTCACGAGCTGTTCCAACAAAGCCCTTCAGCCTTGTATTTTGCCCCCTGCCCAGAAAAACCTCAGGCAAGAAAGATGGCACTGCAGATATTGGTGGTTGGGGGATTATTTATTTATTTATTTATATTTAAAGCAGCCTCAGGCTTTAGGAGCACTTGGAGGAGCAGAAAGGATGAGAGCACATCCTAGTTAGGAACGAGGGGATGCACACATTAGGGCTGGGCTATTTAGAGCTGTGCTAGTGCCTCGTAAATATATGGGAATGAGATCCTGGCTTTGCCAAAGCTCATTCCCACCACCCCAATGAGTTCACTAAATAGGAGTGCTTTCCCTCAAAGTTAGCTCCTGTGTATCACTTCTCCTCATAGACCATAGGTAACAACCTTTCCGAGAAAGCAAACAATGGCTTTTACTAACTGATGCCTTTTATTTCCACTCTCCACCCACCTGCTCTCACAGCAAGACTTGAGGCATGATAAGCTCGGCCATTTTATCATGCTGCTTCAGCTGAAACTCTCCAAAACAAACCATGGCCATGGCCGTGAGAGATAACAGAGGTATGTACACACCATCCCCTCCCTGCAGACAGCATCCCTGATGCTAGTGAACTCCCTTTCTGGGTCAGGAAGTCCCCAAAAGAGCACATGCCAAAAGCTGGGAGTATCACTCTGTTTTTTCTAAAGAATAAAATGTGGCTGCCTAAGGAAAGATTTGCTGATTGTCATAGAAAGAAGGTGCTGTAGGGACTTAGTGAGGCTTAATATCTGTACCATGCAATTATCACACAAGCAGAGCAGTTGATTTGAACTTCATGGATATTTTGTCTGAACCCCACATTAAACTGGGAAAGCTGATGGTGTTTCTCAACTCTCTGATAGACAATAAAGTGGTGAGGTATAGATCCAGATATCTAACAAACCGATGCACTGTGGTTGCTTTCTTGCAGAAGATGCTGGGACTTCTCCCTTAGAGTGCTGTTATGAATTCAGGCACAATTGGGTCCAACAATTAAAAATGTCACTTTGCATTGGCTGGCTGGCACAAAGCAGTTGTTCTCCCAGGGAAATTCAGTTACTTTTGCCAAAATGGACAAATGAAAGCAAAGAACCTGGAGACATCCTTTAGATAAAGAGGCCTCTGGAAACTTCAGCCAGCAGTAGCCAGGGCACATGAGAGCTCAAACTATTTTATTTTTTTTAAATGGTGATTTTGTGGTCAGGGCAGATAGACAGGTCTGATTAGATGATCCTACCAGACAGTGACATCAAGGAGACTGCTATTGTTCAGCACAGACTCCTTCTGGTGACAAAACTGCTGGCAAATTTCCCTTTAGCTGGTGCAGAAGCAGTGAAAGAAGGACCATCTCCACCTCTAGTTAAACACACAGGACCTTGTGTGTGTGACCCACTTTCACCATCCATTCCCACTGCTATCCCATTCCAGAAGGAGCCTCTGTTCAAACTGCAGAGCTGGCTAGTTGGAAGGAGCTTGAATTCACTCCATGCTTCAGCAGGGTTGAGCTTAGACCTAGCTGAACATGCCACCATGCAGGTGAAGACCAGGAAGTCCAGAAACCTCCCTTACAAAGACCTGCTCTGTGGAGCAAGGCAGCAACAGGATGATGTCTGGCTGGCTGACTTCATGTCTTCCCAAGCAAGAGTTGATGATACATGCCTGAATACCAAGGGCTGCAAGTGAGCTAAAAGACAGAAAAGCAGATGGAGGAGAGGTGGGCCACCCATCCAGAAAAGGTCTCCCTCCTCCCCAAAGAGATGCACTGACAAGTCTATGTATGATCAAGTTGGAATAACCAGTCATTTGTGACACACGCAGCGATCTCTGAGACACAGATACACAGCAGAAGACAAGCAAACTTTGCCCTGCTACAACTGCATCCAATTCTGTCATTAGATGTGGGGCTGAATTAATATGTGTCTCTGAATGTAAAAGAGCAAGGGAGTGTCAGATACTTCCTTACTCTTTAGTCCCAAAGAAAGGTGTTTAGAAAGTCTTGGATATGACTTATATGTGGGACATGCAATGGGTTTTCATGCTGTCTCACACAATGTGGCCAAATCACAGTGAGCTTTGTCTTCAGAAGGCAGCTGTGCACAGAGCATCTTCCCACTACAGCCGACAAAGGGGATCAGCTAAAACACTTGCAGACCCTTGCACAAACCAAATGTTCAGACAGAGCAGGCATGGAAGAGCCCAAGGCAGGGCAAAGGGAAGTCAGACCTCCTCCCACAGAGAGCTCAGTGGGATGCTGGGGAGCTCAGCCCCTCCTGCCACACAGAGAGTCTGTTCAGCTCCATCGCTCCCTTCACACAAAGCTTTTTTGTCCACCCTCCCTAGATTGCCCTCACCCAGACAGACACAGCACTGTCTTGTGAAAGGCCAGCTGATTTTCTGGGCTTCCAGTGGCTATGAGGAGGACAGCAGCAGCTTAGGCGACCCTACTGAAATACAAAGCTGTCTGTGAAACAGCATGGGCTGGGCAGTGAGGGCTGCTCCTCCCCACATGCAAGGAAGGACACCTAGGAGTGTTAGATGCCCCCTTTCCCCAGGGGAATCACTGTTCCCTGGGACACCTTATATTTCATGGCAGTCAGAGAAGTGGCCTTATGGTCAACCCCAAGCAGATGGCCATACCAGAACATTCACATTCCCCAAGACACAGTGCCCTTAGGCCCTGATGTGCACTTTTTGGGCTGGCACTGAGAACAGAAGGACAGGCAGCACTGCAGACAGGCAACCCCCAGCTGCCCACACCCTGCCTCCATGGCAGACACATCAATGTGGAGGACAGAGTGCTTTTTGCAGGGGACATGCACAGGACATCAGTTTAGCACAGGAGAGGAATGATGAGTTAGACCATCGGTCTTCCAAAGACCCCAGAACCACCTCACCTGTGCAAAGCTTATCTTCTTTTTTCTGTCCAAATGGACCACCAAGAGCATTCAGAGATAACACTTTACCCTGCTGGACTGACCCATCAGGCTTAATGAGAGCACCAAACACCCATGTGTCTCCAAACCCATCTTTCTGTTTTATGCATGGGGAAACCTAGTCCTTAGCCCTTGGGCCTCACTGGGGGCAAAACAGCCTGGACCTGGGTGCAGCAGGCCTCCCTGGCATCCCAGAAGATCACAATGTGAAGCCCAGGCAAATAAACCCTGCTGGGGAGAGGAGGTGTCAAGTGGGACTTGGCACACTTGGTGAGGGATGTATTGTGCATTTTTGGGGATGCCTGACAGCAGAGGTGGTATAAAGCAGTGCTGAGGGGCAAGGGGACAGGTGCACTTACTTTTGGCCGCTTCCACTGGATGCCCTGGATCCTTGACTTGTAGAAGAGCGAGTCATCGTTGGCAGGGAAAAGTGGGTCTTCAAAGAGCTGCTTCCGCCGTTGACACTCCTTCTTCAGGGAGGAGTAGCGCTGGTTTTCATATGGCTTCACTGAGGAAAACATCCTTCCTCACCAGCCCTGGAAGGGCAATTAGAGTGGGTGTGAGATAAAGCTGAATCTGACCAGGGACACTCAATTCTTCTCTGCAGTATCTGGGGGACAAGAGCAAAATGTTGTGGCCAGAGACAACCACTCTGTCTCTGCCTTCCCCATGACCTGTCTGTCCTACATCACTAGACCCCACATTTATAGTCCCATTATGCACTTCTGTCTCACTCCAGGGGGTATCAGCATGCTCCATCACCAGTTTAAACAGGCAGGGAAAATCCTGCATCCAACTGAGGATAGATGATTCCTCAAAGCTTAAGCATACCTTTCAGATCCCCGGGACATGGGACTTCCATTTCCCCCAGAGCTGGCCAAGCACCAGCAAAACAGGAACAATAGGAGGTGTTATCTGGTGTCCCGCCTTCTAGTGAATTCTTAACTCATTTGGGTAAAACACAGCTTTCGGAGGTAAAGCAGGAGAGGACATCAAATGCAAGATGGATATGAGCAGGTGTAATGGGGGCTGTGCCCTATCCAGACCACCCCCACCATGCAGTCCCAAATTACAGACATGTATTTCACGATCTCATCAGAGGTGCTTGTTTCTCAGTAGACTTTATCAGATGTGGTTTTAATTAAAAAATGCCTCCTGGCACAGCACCACGTGTTTATGGATTAATTATTCTATTTTGATAAGTGTCTAGCTTCTGGGGAAGAGACATGAATTTAAGCAATCCAGAAGACAGCAGGAAACTGTTACTCAAATGCCCCCCAGAGAGAGAACAGCACCTTTTCATCACCACTCCATCACCCCTGCCATTTGGTCACACAGGGTACCAACCACATTGGTCAGGTCCTCATTCCTCCACCCCACAGGTTGAATCACATTGGTCCCACAGCAAGCACAAGGGAAGGGGTTGCTTTGTGTTGTTCCACTTTACTAAATCACAGACCACCTTCCAAATCTCTTTCCCTAAAGTTTCTCTGTATTTATTTATAACAGCCATGTACCATCTCTCTCTCTTTCCAAAATGGGATGTCCTTTATAAAATGTTGACCATTAGTGACCATAGTCAGGAAACATCTAGTCTGGTTTCCTAAAGAAATAGCATGCTGTGAACCACATAATCCCTACTGTGGTCTCCAAGACTATCCATGGTAAAATGAAGGGTGTCCCATCCAGCAGGCAGATGCATCCAGCAAGCTGACCTAATTCATTGTTCCCCATGAAACACACAGAAACTGTATGTTTACTGGGGTATCATCACATGTGGTGGGACAAGGAAGTTGCCATAAAGTCTAATTGGAAGCAGCTAATCTTTAAACATCCAAAATCCAAGTGATTATATGACCACTTATATTTGGGCATCAATTTAGGAATATCATCACATCCCTTGTTAATGAATCACTAGGATTAGCTGAAGGAAAGTAGGTGTTTGAGAGCCAAACCATTGCCCATGCTGATCAGACCAATCCTCCGAGAGCATCACACACCCAGCCAGCCTCCTCTCGCCTGGCAGAGATGAAAACACTTCACTTCTGCAAAGCAGAAGAGCAAAGCAGAGGTTTAATTGATGGCATTTATCAGCCTGATTAGCAGCGCAAGCACTCATCACTCAGAGCTTAAGTGAACCCAAAATAATCCCCTTGTCGGCTGCTCCACAGGTTTCTGCTGCTAAGGACCAGCTGCTAAAGCACCTTATGGGGTGGTTTGTGCCAGCCAGTCACCTTTCTCCAAATCACCAAGCATGTCCCAGACTTATGCCCTGAGATGCAGCGACTGCAAAAAAAACCAGTGAAAAGGGACAATTAGGCCTTTAATGAAACACGATCTGAACTGCAAGAGAGTCAGCACCCTGGATGGACTACAAAGGATGGACTGGGGCAACAGGTAGATGTATCTCCTACAAGAGGACCATTGGCACTGGGTGGCAAACAACCCACCTACCCTGGATGTCTCTCTACTCCCACATCCCCCATGTGGAAGAAGAACATAGTGAGTATTTAGCGGTGATCCTCCAGGAGTGCTGATTTGAGATTTTATAGTTTATAACATCCTAGATTGCAGGTAAAAGACAGGGAGAGCAGCCCTGCCTTCAGGGCACCTTCATGACCTGCTCTGGTTGGAAACCAAGATGAGGACCTTGCCTGTGTAGGGCCAGCTACAAAAGTATTGTTACACAGGAGCCTTTGAAGGCAGCTCAGCAAATGCATTGAGGTCCTCTGGTATAAAGGGTTTATAGCTATGCTCATGAGATTTTTCTCCCTGGAGTCAGGACCAGTTCCAAGATGCTACAAAGAGACCCAAGTGCATCACCTGCCCTCAGAAAAGCCTTCAAAATAAATGGCCCAATATAAAAGTGTGAATAAAACACCAGATTTGCTCCTTGTAGAAAGCAGACAGCCTCACTGAGCTGTCAGGGAACACATCCAGTAGTCAAAACATGCATCCACCCTGCTAAGAGGGCCAGGGAATGAGCTAGCTAATGGATTTCCAGCGGAGGAAGGGGGTGAAAGACAGGGGAAATGTCCCCAGGAAGGTCACGGGGACATCCTGGCAGTGAATGAGCTCCTTTTTGAGTGTCAATCAGGCAGGACTTTTCTAGTGACAACAGGGACACACAGGCAAAGCAGCAGTGATGGGAAAGGATGGTCAGCATCTGCCATCTGCAAAAATACAACAGTGAGAGATAAGGATGCTGCTGTTAACTGAGATGCAAGATGAATGGCTTGGACTGGTGTATGAGCTGGGCTGACAGATGGGAAAGGACATTTCCACAGGAGGTTGTGCAAAAAGAACAATCAAGACTCGGGAAGAGAGCCTGAAGATGGGGGGGGGTGGAGGTCTGGTGCCTTTCTAAAAGCCATACTCAAGTTAAGGCAGGAGTTATGGGTTTGACGCAGGAAATGCTGGATGCTGCTCCGCAGCCTGTCCCATGGCTGAGTGCTGGCACTTGGCTGCTCATTCATAAAATTACTGCTCCTCATCAGGCAGCTCTGCAATGACAGCCTGGAGCTGCCTTTTCCAATGACTCTTGCAACACAAACTTCCATGAGAAACACTGAGCGATGTTCATCCCTGTGAGAGCAGGACCCTAATCCTCTCAGCCAAGGAGCTCCATCCTTTCTGCTGCCCAAAACTGCCTGAGGAAAAGGGCCAACTCCTTGCCCTGCTATCTCAACCCCAGTGACTGTCACCTCAACAGCCATCTGTCCTCACTTTGGGGCTGCTTTCACAGGAGAGGGAGGAGATGAATCTGAGTTGCAAGTGGAATGAGAAAGGATACTGTTTGGGATCATTTAAAAGAAAAAAAAAAATCAACCTCGCAAAATAATTAAAAGGAAGAGGCAGGAGAATGTTCTTAGGGCAGTGTTAAAATTCATTACTCTCTAATGTGAAGCATTTCACGCTTACCAGGCTGAACTCCACATCTGCCACGTTAAAACACTTAAGGGCTGCCGCTGCCTTCTTGCGCCAAACTAGGATGCTCCAGGAGCACAACAATTTGGTATTTTCATGCCTGGTCTGAATGAACAACCCTACCCTGACACATGTATGTGTTTGTGTGTGAGCAGGGAGGAGAATCTGCACTTAAAACTCTTAGCAGAGCTAAATTTTTGGAAACAGAGGTCTGAGTCCAGCCACAAAGGAGTTTAATTGGGAAACTATTTTGTTGGAGGACTGAGACAGACTTATGACTCAGGGGTGTTGTGGACTCCCACTTTTCACCTCCGGCATCATCCAGAGTTCCAAATCCTTCCAGCTGGTAACGATCACAGCTCCGAGCACTGCAAGAAAAACATGGACTGAAAGCACTTGTGTTGGCCAGGACCAAAATACTTGCTGAAAGACTCTTCCTTCTTCCCCATAAAATGCTCCCTCTCCTTTTCCAGGTCAGAGGCTCCTGTATCACCTCTAGCTGGCAGGGGCTCACCATGCTTGTGTTATCTTAAGGCTGTTCCCTGTCCGTGAGCAAAGGACTCCTTGCTTGTACATTCTACAGTTCTCTGCCCCTGGGTCAGACAAAACACTCTGTCCTTACAGGACAGGATCTGCTGGCTCATGTTCTCCATCTCTCACTAAACAGGAGATATCTTTGATATCACATTGCAAAGGCATAGGATTGGCCAAGGAGAAGTTGAAGCGGGAACCAGGCATGTGGCTGACAATCCCTACCCCCATAAGACTGCACCAGGGTTAATGTACAACACCACAGCCCAACAGCAGGGTGTTCAGGGCAGCCAGGCTCTTTTTAAAAATGTTATTTAAATATTTTTTACAGTCTTCTTGGGTGTTTCTATTGACAGACAGGGGACAACACCAGGGTTGCCCTTTCACTTACCAACACAAAAGTCCAGTTCAGCAGAGGAAATGGTGCCAGTGCAAGGAAAGCTCTATATGCCCTTTCTCCAGGACCCAGGGAAGATGCAGTTGAACCATGAACCACTCTCTACACCAAACATGAGATAAGTGCTCCACACCTCTTAGCCAACATCTATTTCTATTTAAAAAAACCCAGAAACAAAAACAAAAAAACAGAAGCCTGAAGTCATGGGCTACAAAGCAAGAGTCCCATTGAAAGGCCAGCACCACATGGTCCACAACAGGTTATGAGCTGAATTCCCAAAGCCTTTTCCTGCTCCCAGCTGTGCATCTACTGTAGCTTTGCTTCAGACTTGAAGTGGCATGACCCAGAGCCAGCAGCAGCGCATAGCATCCTGCATTAGCATGTCTGCAAGGACTGGAAGGTGTAACTGCATTGATAAAAACCAGAAAACAATACATCATTTCTTCTCAAATTGACTGTGGTTAACCAGGGGAGCTAATTCCTATGGGAAGTTATAGGTAGTTCACCTCCAGATGTTTATGAACAGAGTTGGACATCTTTCCAAAGCAGTTGCTTTAACCAAAATGAAAATTATTGAGCATTTACAGCAGTTACTTGTTGAAACAAAATTGTTGAAGAACAAAAGACTGACTGGCCCTTTCTGGCCTTTATCTCTTCCCTTCATCCAGTGGTATCTTTGTTTTTATCTATGAGCTAAAAACTCCACTAGGCTAAAGGTGAAACACTTTTTTTTCTTGTTGTTGGGTTTTTTTATTGTTTTGGTTTTTTGTTTGTTTGGAAACATGCTTTTACACTTAATTATATTTATATTAAGCTCTGACTTTCATCAGTGATTTGCTGCAGCATAGCTGGGGTCAGAATCTGGACACCTGAACACAGCACCTTTCAGCCACAGGGTTAATCTTGTGTGCATGCACATGGGGACCAGACATGCCACTCAAAATCTTAATGTAGCAGATTTAGCCTCAGAAAAGATCCTGATGGGGTTAGGGGATGTTTGTTCTGAGTGAGTAAAGCTGATGCATTGATATGGCTCTTTGCAAGCACATTAAGTACAGCAAATGCTCCCTGCTGATATCTCCTTCTCTATGGAGTGGGGGAAAAGCATCACTCTCCATCTGCAGAGCACTCAGAGACCTACAGAGGAAGGTGCTGGCTGGCTATTACTGCAAAAATCTCAAGAAAAAAAAAAAGTAATTTTTCATTAAAAAGTACATTTGCAGCACAGACAGGGAAGGGGCCAAGGTCACTCATCTTAGCAGAAAACTGATGCAAGTGACTCAGTATCACCAAAGCAAGGCCGGCTGGCAACACTGAAGATAAGATGTCACGTTTGGAGGCTGTTCTCAGTAATACACAGTGATTTTTATCATGTCTTCTTATTTCCTCTGTCTTTTTCCTCCGGAATATCATTCCTTCATTGCTTAACGGCAACAAGATGGCACAGGGAGAGACACAGCTGGTCAGTGGAGGTCTCTTCCTGCTTTTGCTCTCCCCCAAGGCACAGGGACATGTGAGCACCAGGCAAAAACCATGGGCAAAGGAAAAACAAAACCAAAGCTCAGAGTTTTGCAACTGATTAAAGCATCAGCCACTACCCCATGCACCAGCACCTGCAGCACCCATGAGCAGACCTTGAGAAGCCCCTTGCTTAGAAGGAAGTGATGAGTTTGCATGGAGATGCAGAATTCAATCTGCTTTTTCCTGAGAAGGCTGGGGTTAACAGAAGGGTCTGGGATCCTTGGATCTCCTGCAAAAGCCAGATGAGTGCGATGGCCAGGGATTCCCTTTCACTTGGATAAATCACACCAGGGAAACCTTTGGCCTCCTGAGTTCCTCATTCCTTGCAAATACGAGTCACCGCTTGCAGAGTTGATGCTGGAGCATCAGGAATAAAGGGCAGCCCTGCTCTCTGATAACCCTGCACTGGCAACAAGCTCTGTCTGGCAAAAGCATTGCAAACCAAATGGTTTGCAGCACCAGCCAGACTGGCCATTCTGCTCAACGCAGACGTTAAGGTCAGGTGGGAGCAGAACATATCTCTAAAGGCACCCTGGCACAGGCAGAAGTAACAAGCTTGATGCAAAGCTGGTGGCAGAATCCCCCACCAGACCAGCAGATGCAGGAAGCTGAAGAGACAAAGGACTAGCAAGGACAGGGGTGGAAGAGCAGCAAAAGGAGATGGCTGAAGGGCAGACCCAAAAGCAGCAGGAAGAGGAAAGCTGTAACATGCTACCAGACCAGCCTGATAGCCAGCCTTGGCCAAGAGAAGCAGAGAGGAGCTGAAGTTATTCACCAGTCTGGGTTCAACTCATCCCAACCCACTCCTGGTTTGGGAAGAACAGAGAAGCTCAGTTTTGGGTAGCCCCCAGTATGTTCCCAGGTGCTGTTCAAGCCCTGAGACAGCCTTACCAGGACAGGCATGTTTACATTAGGCTTGCTCCCTAGGCTTGTTCCCCAGGCCACAGCAGCGTTAAAAACCCTTGAAGATCAGCTGAGGCTGCAGGGCAGGCACCACAAGGTGAATTACTGGGCTTTGCCAATGCCCAGCCCCTGGAGACAGTCATCATTTCACTGAGCTCCATGCCTCAGCACCCCAACTGTGACCCTGGTTAATAATTGCAAGGAGCAGCACAGGGCACCAGCAACAACAAAGCACTCCTGAGCTCAGTCAGGAGCCCTGGGGCTTCCAAAAAAATACTACCTTCCTGACAGCAGAAACATTCTCCAGGGTTTCCTCAGGCTTTATATATGGAAGCCCAAAACCAGGATGGAGTAGCACAGAGTCATGGGACTGGTATCATCTAGCAAGGTCTAGGTTCAAACATGGCATGGCTCACACAGAACAGGTTTTCAGGCATTGGAGAAATACAACTCAGAAAGAGCAGAGTTGCACATGCAGAATCAAGCCACCTCCATCTGTGGCTGCCCAGCCACACAGGCCTTCCTTAACCCAAGAGGGTTGTCATCTTATACATGCATAGCGTTGTACACAGACCACCCACCCCACAACATTACAGGAGCACGGGGCTCTTCTCAGCATCTGTTTTTGATCAGCTCTTTATTAAAATTAAAAAAAAAAAGGGAAAAACATGTATTGGAGAACATGTATTTCTACTATTTATTCAAGGCTTCTAATTGAACGTCTGGACCAGCTTCTTTTAATTCTGGTCACACTGACTCCACTGGAAGCCTTGCACCACATCAATACACTCATGCTGGCTTTCTAGCCAGCTGGGCAAAAACATTATCGTCTAAAGACGGACCAGTACTTCTGTGACATGGCTGGGGGAAGGACAGAGGAGTCACAGGGCATTGCTTGGGTAGCCTAGAGAGCCTTTTCCTTGGGCATTACAGGTCAGAGAGATGCTTCCTTAAGATGTTTGGGTAACTGGCAAATTCATTCAGAAAACTCATCATTAGAACAGATAAAATGCAGCACATCTCCATGCAAATGCTCTGCCTTCAATGGCTTCTGCAGCTTCTGCGATAATTAAATCAATTGAACTTCAAAAGATGCAGAGAGGCACGTGCCTGAGGAGCAGAAGAGATAATGGGGCTGTGGCTACTCTGTAGGAGACTGAATTGAGACAGCTGGATCCTATGAGATCATCCATCCCAGACTAGCTGTGCTGTTTGTCCCTTCAGCTGATCCAAAGCATCCCTCCTGCAGCTTCAGCCCAGATCATGTCATAACACCAATGCTGTCACCAGGGAGATGAGTTTCTTCTCTGTCCCTCACCCTCTCCCCTTGGTGCAGGCAGACCCTGCAAACTCTATCTCCTTGGAGGCCTGAAGGTACAACCAAGTCCTTCAGGTCTCCTCTTGAGAAACTCCTAGACACACCAGAAATGTGTCCCTTGACCTGTTCCAGTTCAAACTGAGTGGGATGCAAGTGTCACCATCAGTTTCAGATGACGAGGGCTCCCCACTGCCTCCGACAATGGGCTTATAATCCAGGCTGTGCCCCAGCCCTAGAGCTCCTGGCCCCAAGACAGGACTAGAACCTCTGCCAAGACAATGTCAGCTTTATTAGCAGCTTTGGCTAATAAACAGGTTTTGTATTTTCTCTTCATCTGACCTATACCTGAATAGAAGCACCAAGGCACTCTGCTCTTTGCCTTCCTCAAACTTCGATCCTCCATTTTCAGTTTTCTCCTTTCTTAGGCTATTAACCCCCTTGCAAGCTGCTTCCTGAGCCTCATATCCTATAAATCCCACAGCCACAACAAGAAATAGCCAGAACACACCTAGGTACTGTCAGACTTCAGCAGAGCATTCCCCTTGTCTGCAAATCCTTTAGACTGGGCCAGCAAGATCTGACATTTTTTTGATTTTACAGTCACAGAATATTCATGTTTGGAAAGCACCTCCTAGATCACCAAGTCCAACCATACCCATAACAAAAAAAAACCCCACCTAAAAAAACACCAAACGCCTAAATACCCTGATCAAACATGACTTCAAAAACACAAACCACACAAAATACCCCCCCACATGCCTGACCATGTCCTGAAGCACCAGGTCTACCCGTTTCTTGAATACCTCCGGGAATGGCAACTCAACCACCTCCCTGGGAAGGCTGCTACGGTGCCTCACCACTCCTTCTGTCAAGAATTTCTTCCCAATAGCCAATCTAAATCTCCCCTGATGCAACTTCAGACCATTCCCTCTGGTTCTGTCAGTAGTTACTAAGCAGAAGAGGCCAACCCCCACCTCTCTACAACCTCCTTTCAGGTAGTTGTA
>JANIJG010018764.1:0-19376 GCA_024611175.1 Megaceryle torquata
TGAGCATCAGCCTCTGGCCGGCCTTCACCGTAGGTTATTGCTGAGCATGTTGTCATATGGTATGGAATATCCCTTTGGTCAGTCAGGGTCAGCTGTCTTGGCTGTGTCTCCTCCCAACTTTTTGCACACCCCCAGCCTTCTTACTGGCAGAGTGGTATGAGGAGCATTAAAGGCCTTAACTCTGTGTAAGCCCTGCTGAGCAACAACTGAAACATCCCTGTATTACCAAAATTGTTTCCAGCACAAATCCAAAATGTAGCCCCATATCAGCTGCTATGAAGAAAATAAACTCAGCCAAAACCAGCACAGTGTTAAAGCTTCATAAAGTGATGGTGCCAAATTACCTTTTATTAAAGATCTGGCTTCCTTCAGAATAATTGGCCACCCTGTTTTCACTCAAGTAATTTGCAGAGTTCTAACTTGTCTTTACAAAAAGATTAAACCTCACTTCACATTTTGCCCATCTAGTCTCCATATTTCAAGCAGAAACAGATTTTTGTTTGTTTATGCCTCCTACTCTTGATTCCCATCAGCATGATAGAATATAACTCACAGCTACTTTACTTTTCTTGTTACGCAAAACTCCACATAAATATCTATCACCAAAAGCTAGGGAATTCTCCCTTGTAACATAAATGGGTCCCTTTGTAAAGGCAGTACTTTTTATCCACTTCTATCATGTTATTTAGTAAAAACAAGTGGGCCTAAGCTATCACACACTCAAATGTCAGTACGTAATTGACCCAGCTGTCAGAACCTCCTGGATCTCTGTCAGAGCCTTCTGCACTCTGTAATTTTGAGAACTGGTGCAACAGAAATTGTTCCTGTGAGATTCTTGGTATCATCAAGCCCTGTTGAAGACATGGGTAATTGAAAGCACTACACACTTCACAGGAGGCCTTCAGGATCACATTCACATGGAAGACTTAATCACTCAAAGGAGGAAGTGGGCACCCATGTCATAAATAAGCCGAGCTACTTGTTCAGCTTTCATTTAATGCAGATGGAATCTATAAGAAGTTTCAGCATTGTAGGATGCAGTCCAGACAAAACAGCTGAGAAGAAAGGATAGTATCCCTCCTTCCCCATGGCTTTAATATCTTACTATACCTTTATAATTCTTTTCATATTATCAGCACTTCTACTTGTCATTTGAGGCCCAGGCTTCTGTATTTTAGAAAAGAGATTTTAAGACCAGTCTCACATTTCTTACAAGGGTTTCTTAATGGCTGCTTTTAATTGCTGGTATGAATGAGGTCTCTCCTGAGATCTGGCAAAGCTAGCCATCTGTAAAAATGCTTCAATATTCTTTGGACCCAAGAGACAAGGGCAACTTCTGCTTATTAGAACATTCACCCCTGTGATTACAGTGAACACAATTAATGAAGTCTTATGTCCACAGAAATAACCATGTTCTCTAACCTTGGATCCCATTTTGAACTTTGCAATTCAGTCTCATCACTAATTGTTTGCCTAAGCTAACACTGACAACTGTTGTTTCACACATGTGACCTTATTCTCTCTTTTAAAAATCTTGGTTTCAAACTAGGTGCCTCATGAACAGCACTGTTTTTAATCTGTCTTCTACATTTACTCTTAAACACTTGTTCTAGGCAATATTTTGTCTAAGGACTTTACCAATTAATTATGGACTGTGAAAGAATATTAATTTGTGTATCTTAAAAAAATGTTGAGACAGGCTTAAATGCATAAAGATTCCTTTACAGGCTCCATAGCTGAAGGTGTGCGATAGAATCCAGTGATTAAAGTTACTTTCTGGGGAAAACAAAGAACAGAGGAGAAAGAGATTCTTATCCTGGTAGCAATCACTTTCTATGAGAAAGCTGACAAAAGAGACATAACAACACTCCAGGATGTGCAAGTGCACGACTACAAAAACATCAGCAGAAAAGCAGCAATAGCAGCAAAGCACTGCCACAGAAGCTTCAGTATGGCCAGGTGACAGCTCACACAGCTGTAAGTGAAAGCAGCCAGTAGTAACACAAGTTGCAGAGTTGTAAAGGAAGCCCCTGGACATTGTAAAGATTCATGCACTTGAAGAACTGCAAAACAGTTAAAAACATTCAGGGGAAGAGATTTTTAAAAAGGCCTAATGCTCAGAAGGGGAGCTAACAGTGGCATTTATATTGTCAGTGAATATGCTTTATTTTCATCACTGCTTGATGTGACTGGTACCTGATTTGTGAACTCCTTACTAGCTTTTCCTGTGGCTAACAGAAATTCCTGAGCAAAAGTTTATGGGTAGCACTGTTGCAAGATCCATAGTGAGTTACAGTGATTCATTTGGATTGCAGTTGTACACAGGGGCTTCTCAGCAGGATCAGAACCCCTTATCAGTATGTATTTTACAAGATTATAAGTGAGGATGTCCCTGCTCCACCCTGTTGAACAACTGCTTCATACACTTGATTAGGCATTTACTGGTGCAAAATCAATGGAGAGGAACTTTTGAACACCATCATGATAATTAGACATTGATAGTTTTCCAGAAACAAACCACAATTACCAAAGCTGTAGTTCTACATGACAGCATTGTTTTAAAAACAAATAGTCCCATCCTTTCTTTTGTCCTGGTTCAAGTATTTGTGCAGGAGAATGGGGAACTGGTCCCATAAAAAACCCACCTCAGGATCACCAAGCCTAAGGGGGTTGGAAAGACAATGAAAGAGGTGTAGGGTATTGATCTTTGGCTTAGGTTGTAACATTCAGCTTTGGCTTCTGGTGTTGCTTTAGGACACAGGATGCAATGGGAATAACACTTTTAAATACTTAACTAGTGGTAGTCCTCATTATAATATATTTTAGAATATGCAATGTTTATGAAGCCAAACTACCCATGATTCTTAAAATGACACACAGAGCTTTCTGCTGAAGACAGAAAAACAGTGTTGGCAGATCATTATCAGCTCCACTCACCATCTCCCTCCAACCTAACAAACCATCAGTCCTTCATTTGCACTGCACAGAGCAAAGAAAAACACGTTTCTGTCTAAATACAAAGAGGGCAACATTATTTTCACTTTGATTTTTTTCAGTAGTGGTGCAACAGTTTTTGTAGATCACATACATGTACACAAATAAGATGATGTGCCTGGCAATCCTATGCTCATGTGCCTGGAGGTGTTACGCAGATTTTGGACAAAGAGTGAAAACAACCACAGAAGCATCTTTAGGAAGTGATCGAGCGAGAAAATACATGAGAAGCAGACAGGTCCCCATCAAACAGGGCAGCCTTAGTTCAGTCCCTTTAGTGCTGCTCTGAATTGGCCAGCAAGGCCAATGGTATCTTGAGGTGCATAAAGAAGAGTGTGGCCAGAAGGTCAAGGGTCTCCTCTCCCTCTACTCTGCACTACTGAGACCACATCTAGAGTAGTGGGTGCACTTCTGGGCTCCCCAGTTCAAGAGGGACAGGGAAACACTAGAGAGATTCCATCAGAGAGATACAAAGTTGATTAAGGGACTGGAACATCTCTCTCATGAGAAAAGGCTGAGAGCCCTGGGGCTGTTTAGCCTGGAAAAGACTGAGAGGGGATCTTATTAATGTTTACAAACATCTGAAGCATGGGTGTCAAGTAGAAGGAGCCCGTCTCTTTTCAGTTGTGCCCTGTGATAGGATGAGAGGTAATGGTAGCAAGGTGAAACACAGGAAGTTCCACCTCAACATGAGGAAAAACTTCACAATGAGAGTGGCAGAGCCTGTAACAGGCTGCCCAGAGAGGTTGTGGAGTCTCCTTCTCCGAAGACTTTCAAGAGCCACCTGGATCTGTTCCTGTGTGGCCTACCCCAGGTGTTCCTGCATTGGCAAAGGGGTTGGACTCAATGATCTCAATTCTCCATGATTCTATGCTCATTGCTGGGGGTTGGGCTAGGTGACCTTTAAAGGTCCCATCCCAAACTATTGTATGATTCTGTGATAAGATAGAGACTTGTCCAACATAGATACCAAGAAAAAGACATGTATCTAGTTCCATAACTAGGTTATTAAAAGATCAGCTTTAGAACTGTAAACTCTTAATATATGTGGTCTTTCCTTCCCATATGTACAAGTTAAATATAGTATTCCTAAACTGCATTTGCAAACATTTGTATGCACATGTACAACTTGCTGCATGAGTCACCTTCACGTTTCTTCAGAGCTAGTCTGGAAGCTTATGTATGAAATATTGATACAGTGAAGGTAGAAAAATTTATTAAGTGCCTGTCATTAATGTACCTGAATACAATGATCACAAGTTTTTCTAACAGCTTGCTGAAATCAATGGATTGCTGCAGTTCTTCTTTTGCCTTTAGCAAAACCCTAGCTATAGCAGAGTGTGATATTTATGCCTTTGCAATATGGTGATGCCATTTCATTGATCACAGCAAATTAAAAATTTTTTTGTGTATGTTATTTAAAGGAGAAAATCAATAATGATTTAGATTCTTGGCCTCTTCCGTGAATTGTCAGGATTATTTTGGGGGATTATTACATTGGCAGGAGTGCTTAGCAAATCTAACAAAATTACACACAATACTTTCTCACCACAATTTATTTAATAAACAGATGTCAGATTTGTGTTTATAGCCATATCCAGATGCCTGAATTTGGAAATGAAAGCTATGCATATCCTGCAGCTTCTGCAGAAGGAAAAGGGAGGTAAGAGGAGTCTTTTTTAAATTGGGAAGCAAATAATCATCAGATTAAATGTACTACCATGTCTTTTAGACAAATGACAGACACTCTTTCCACAATCTGTAACACTTATTTTTGCATGGATTTATACTTACCAAAGGTCATAAAAGTTTAAGAAGATGGAGTTAAATTTTCTGAAACTTTCTGGGTTAGTTGTATTCAAATAAAATGGAAAAATAATCCCTTTAGAAGGGAAATAAAAGCTGATTTATATCTCTAAGGTAAATATATTTTCTTTCAACAATGTGGAAATGTAGCATAGGTCAATGAGAGTTGTAGTTATGTAAATTATTTCTATAGCATATAATATTTGGAACTCATTGTCTGAGCAAAAGAGGGAAAATTCAACTTCTTTCTCTACCAGTATATCTAACATACTCTTGTCTAGACTCTTAGTGGTATCTTGGAGACGTCTAAATTGCAGTTCTTTTGTAATATTTTGAGATCTATTACAGCACTGCTAACAGCACTGCTAATCATGTTTTGAAACATTGATTTTCAGAAAGAGATGGAGTGTACTACATTAGAAAACATTTGAACATTGGCAAAAATAAACTGCATATACTGGAAAGGAAGTCAAGATTGACTTGTACTTGTACCTCATGGGGAAAGCATAAACACTTGTTAATTATAGAGGAAGCTAACCACCAAGGTAGCTGGGGACATAAATTCATATTTCCAAACAAAGGAAACTAAACATTCACTTGCACAACCTTGCTAGCAAAAGAGCTGTGCAACTCTGTCTGCATTAAATGAGCTGTCTCTCCAGGGCAAACACCAAGCAGCCCAGCACCTCTTGGAGACGCAGGAATGAGAAAAGATGACTGAGTGGCAAAGTGTACCCTTGTCTACTCATGGCCAGCCTGTTTAGTACCCTTTGCACCACTACCATGAGGACACTCAGACACATCCTGACTCCACCAGCAGACTCATGAGGTGCTCAGGTTTCCTGCAGCCCTTGTTTCTCTTAGTGCCCTCTCCAGTATATGTTCCAAACTGGAATGGGCAAGGAAAGCTTTAGTCTGTAGTCACAGGAGCACTAGGTAACTCATTCAGTGCTGATTATCAAGCATGTACTCTGCAAAACCATTGGCTCCACATTAGCCAGTCTACTCCTTTTAGGAAGCTTGCACTCCCAGAGCTTCTTCCTCTATCAACATAACCAAAAAATCTTGGGGCCATTGCAAGCCTCAAGGGCTATGTCCATAGCATGGCCTCGAGCACCCATCTCATTTAATTGTTAGTATGCTCATGTGCTGACAAAGGTTTAACCTGTGCCAGCTCACTGCCACCCAGACCAAGCACCCAGACACCCTTCACAGGAGAACAAGGACCCAGCAGACCTCATACCTGCATTCTATCTGGCAACCTATATGGATGAAGCCACTGTGTCTTGGATGCGAGGAGAGTTAAGAAAATTAACATAAACTGTGCCCTGCCATTGGTCCCAGAGGCACAGAAAAGCCCAGGCCTATCATGTTCACTACCACAGGCACACACATCAGTAGCGTGAATTTGAACTCATCAGAAAAATGAGCAAAACCAACTTCTTGACCTTCACCCTTGGTCATTTCTTTAAAGCTGCTGGAAACACCCAAAAAGTAGACATGAATCCAATTTCTATTCAAGCAGAGCAATAAAATAAATAAAATCATTGTTTCCAGTGCTGTCCTCTGTACATGAAGTTCTTTTTCTGCAGGACTTTTACTTGTAGCAGAAAACTCCTAAGAATATGAAGCAGCTTGTCTCATAGCTGTTGAAATGCTGTTTTTAGTGACAATCTATACAGCTATGTTAGAGGCAGTAGATAGAAGAGACTGCTGTGCCTCTTTGATCATAACTGGAATATAAATAACTGTTTGCTCTAGTCAGATATATTCTGCACAGTGTACATAAATTAAGATCAGAAAAATAGTAGGCTTTGAATGTGAGGAACAAATGCTCGTCTGGTACTTCTAGAACAGTAAAAGAAGGGATTGAAATCAAACTCTGTGACGAATTATTCTCTGCTGTTGTATATGCTAAGTGAAAATATGGGAGGAGGTAGAGCTCTCAGGCTCAATTCACAGATGTCTTTGTATAGTTATTTGTTTTCTTATTTATATTACTCACAAAGGAATGTAGTGCATAAGATTAGTGCAGCTAGACAAAGCAAAGCCTTGCTGCATTAGCACATGATTTAGCATCCTATCTGGGCTGAACGGGAGTGAATCTCATGAACTGAGTGAGTGAAAATCCATTTCACTAGCTTATGTTGAGGCTAGTATTGTAGAATAGGCAAACCCCACATTGCATTAGTTTGGGATAACACTGGAAAAACTAGGTCAGTGAAATTCACCTGCTCTAGCACATATGTTCAAAATGAGCCAGGCAGGGCAGCTGAATTTAGACAGTGAGAGATGTATTCCCCAGTTGTCGGTTTTTATAAAACAAAAAACACCATCTGTATTCATATTAATTTTAAGGGGGAGAGGGGGAAGGGCAGGACTGCTGGGACAAGGTAGAAAATTTAAGTGAATGAGGAAAATAAAGAAAGGTCAAAAACTAAAGCAAAATATTTTCAGAGGCTCACACAGATGGAGAGGATGCAAGGAAGGTTTACCCTCAGTCCGGCTGATAAATGATATCTCAAAAGGGAAATGTGACAAGAGTGGAAAGATTATGAGTCAAAACACAAGGGCACTGTTAATAATTCATTTCATTGCCCTGTGTTTTGTTTTCAAAGTTGCAAACCCTTCTCTTAACCTTCACTTTGACAGAATAAAGCAAACTGATCCCTTTTATCCCTAAGTCTCATCTATTAAAAAAGCCAACTTTAAAAGAGACAACAGTCAAAAAGGTCCCCCATTCTTCCAAGCAGTGAATTGAACAGAGTGAATAGGCAAACTCACTGAGGCCCTTTCATTCAGCAAGCATTGGGAAAGCCTGGAAAACTGGGGCACACATTGAACACTCCTCTATGAAAGCCTGTTTGGGTCTAGGAACACTGACACTCATGCTGTCAAGATAAATCCCTTTTGGCAGCTAGTAACTAACACAGACCTGAAAAGCCATGTAACATTTATGAACCCCAGAATTAAACACTCCCAATACCCATCAGAAACAGAATATGTTTTTCTGAGCTATGGCCAGATACAACTGAGCAAAACCCAGATAACTGCCAGCATCTGCAGGAAAAAAGGCACAAATCACCCATCTAGTTTACTTACAGTATCATCTTTAGGTATCTTTCAGTAGAAGGCATATACCAGTTCTCCAACATTACTTCTTATGTGAACATCTTTCAGTGTGGGTTCAGTTCCCTTATAAACTAGCAATGGATGTTTTCTGAGAGTACAGAGACAATAATATGGTTCTTAATAGCAAAATGCTATATAAATAAATAATGATAAATAAGTAAAGGGAAAATTAATGGTATGTTCTACTATCATTAAGGAGAAGCTTGTATGGACAGCATCACCATTTCAGTGCATCATTTCTAAAGTATGTAGTAAAATTCTCAGATGACACATTCTATTTGGTTTACATGTCAAGGTGTTGGTAGCAGGGGGGGTGCGGGGTGGCCTCTATGAGAAAAGACCAGGAGCTGCACCAGTGTAGGACACAGCTAGTTCCAGCCTGCTATAAGATGGACCCACTGCGGGACACAGTTGAGTCCATCAGTGATGCTGGTGACACCTCTGTGCTAATACATTTAGGAAAGAGTAAAAAGTGATGCACAGCAGCTGTGAGAATGAAAAGTGAGAAAAAAATGAGGGGGAAACAGCCTTACAGACAACAAGGTCAGGAAGGAAGGACGGGAAGTAGGTGCTCCAGAGCAGTGAGTCCCCTGCATCCCATGGAGTTGACCATGGTGAAGCAGGTTGTAACCCTGCAGTTCATGAAGGACCATGGTAGAACTGGTATCCACCCTACAGTCCATGGAGGACCCCATACCAGAACAGGTGGATGTGTCATAAAGGAAGCTGTAGCCAGTGGAGAGTCCACACTGGAGCAGTTTTTCTGGCAAGACCTGTGGCCCATGGGGGACCCATGTTGGTGCAGTTTATTTCTGAAGAACTACATCCCATAGAAAGAACTAATGCTGGAACAGTTCTTGAAGAACTGCTGCCCATGGGAAGGAACCATGCTGGAGCAGCTCATGAACAACTCTACCCCGTGGGAGGGACTCCATGCTAGAGCAGCAGGACATCATGAAAAGAAAGGAGCAGCAGAGATAAAGTGCTATGACTGACCACAGCCCTCCCATTCCCCATCTCCCTGTGCTGCTTGGGTGGAAGGATGTAGAAGAATCAGAAACGAGGGAATGAAGATGAGCCTGGAAAGAAGTGGGAGGAGGGTTTATTAGTTTTGGGTTTGTTTCTCACTATCCTACTCATTATTCGTTTTTAGCTGTAATTAATTAAATTAATCTTCCCCAAGTTGAGTCTGTTTTGCCTGTGACAGTAACTGTAAGTGATCTCCCTGTCTTTATGTCAACCCATGAGCTTTTTCACCTTATTTTCTCCCCTTGTGCTGTTGAGGAGTGGGAGTGAGAAAGTAGCTGAGTGGGCATCTGGCAGCCAGCCAAGGTCAAATCCACCACACATTTGTAAAATAAGAATATTTACAAATAAATAAAAATAAAAATAATTTAAAAATAATTGGCTAAGTCACAACTTAAACTTTGGTACCAACAGGAAAAACTTGTGATTTGCACTACAGCAGAACAGAACAGTGACTTGGTTCTCCAAGTTAATTCTGACTATGCTCTTTAGATAGTCCAGTAGTCATTCATTTTTTGGGATATCAGACAGGAAAATGAGTTTAGGATCAGATTAAACATGGACCAGAAGTCACTACTGTTGCACAAAAGGAATTCTGGAAATCTATTTTCTTGATTCTAAAAGTGACTTGATAAAGCCTCAGAAGTTGCAGCCAGAAGCAGAAGCGGCCATTATTTCCCCTCTCCATTAAAATAATCATGAGAGTGCTATGAAGGCTGGAAGCTTTGCCCAGAAGAAGGACTTTGCTTTCAAGTGAACTTCATAGGCTCATGGAATTTGAACTGACCATAACATTTGATGCATTTATCGGAGCACTTGTCAAATTTAACATTTTAGTACATGATGATATCTTCACTAATAATGGTATTATGTGCATGATAGCCAAAATGGAAAGAAAAGCTGAAAAAAAGGGGATTACAATTACTTCAAGCCCACCCTCAGAAGGAACAGTTTGAGAATTTGAGATTTATACTTTTTAGCTTGCAGGATGCTAAGAAATACAGGGCCATGTCCTCATTTTAGTTTTGTTTTTTAAGCTTATGCTGCTATTGTCTTTGGCAAGCATGCTTACAAAGTGACATAATACACCTCTGCCTACTTACTCATACTTGGTAGCAATACATACAGTGATCACATTGTGCTGGGTCTGGCTGGTATAAAGTAAATTTTTGCAAAAAGCTGGGAGGGGGCACAATTGCAGGAATGTTGTGAGCACTGGGTTCTGGGTGCTGAGCAATTGCGTTGCACATCACTCACTTCATACATTCTTTTATTAGCTTTATTGTTATTATTACTTCTTCTCTCTTTGTGTTGTCCTACTGAACTCTTCTTATCTCAATCCACAAGGTTTTTTCAGATTCTCCCTCCCATCTCTCACTAAGGAGTGTAGAATGAGCGAGCAGCCTTGTGGGCCTTAGTTGCCAGATGGACTTAAAGCATGACATGAATTAAAATTGAGTTTTTATACAGAAGAGAATCTGAGAATTTTCTCCCACCAGCAGAAATATGATTAAGTTTTTCTATTTCACTTTGTCCTACAAACAGGAGATAGATATCCATAAATTATAGCAGCATAAAGGTTTGGCCTTTTTACATCCTGATAAAGCAGCCGTTTGAAGACTGTTCTTCATTTCTTCATCCAATTGAAGAGATGCTCTGCTTTTCCCAGTGGGTCCTTTGACTCTTCAAACTCACTCTTTCAGTTTAGTTGCTTATCTAATATGACATTGATGTTTTCATTTATCTCATTTGTGCTAAGTGAAAGGTCTTGTCAATAGGGATTTGGCACATCTTAAAGTTTCGGTAAGACTCCTTTTCCTTTTTAATGAAATAATTTCCTAATAGTCAGTCTTTTTATAGTGTCACGTTGAGCTGACAAGAAATTGTTTCTTTTCAAGGTTCCAGAGACTTTGGCCAATGTAGCTACAACTCAATCAACATAGAAAAAAGTCTTGCAAAATGTTTTTGTCATTTTAAAGGGCTGGAGATCTCAGTAAATCCTTGCTATGATGTTAAGAGGTGACTCAGAACCTGTAGCTAATGTGTGCCATATTTAATTACAAAAGAACTTAATGTAGGTCAACAAAATTCTCTAAAAGGTTAGCTTGTTCCAGTATGCTTTGTACAAAGTATTGCAACTAAAAAATACAACCTCTTCAAAAGGCTTGAGAATGAAGTTGCCTGTGTTGTTGTGTTACTTACAGGGGAACAGATGTTGTTGTAGAAACGGGGAGGTGATTTAGGCTGTCTTCAGAATTATCATGGGAAAAGTTGCCAACTGGTGCTATTTGGCAGTCCCATGGGAGTGAACACCAGCATGGAAGCTACTGGTGATTTACTGGGAGGCCTGGCTATGGTGACTTTGGGCACAGCTACAGCTGCCCATGGCTTTTAGGGAGGAGGGTCATGCCATCTTGATCTACACTGAACAGATGGACTGCCTCAAGGCAATGACCAGAGGGGAGTAAAGGGCCAGGGAAAAAAGGGTGCTCTGTCTGTCACACTAGGTAATGTGTGGCCTCCTCACATACCCCAGACTGTCTTTTCATGTCATCCATTGTAACCTTAAAGACATTGTCACTGAACAGCATCAGTGTAGCCAAAAAGATTTACTAAAATATTTTCTGATTTATTTAAGATCATATACTCACAGAAAGCATCTGCTTTTCATCTTTCTTCAAAATACTTTGTGGTACTTTACTGAATTATAAGGTGTGGAAGAGCTCTTACCACAGAGGCATCAAATTGAGGCATGGAAAGACCTAATGACACTAAACACAGGAACTTGTTTAGGATCTTGTCTATTTCATGTGCCAATGCCCTGCTGCACAGCCCACTGTCACAGCCACACTGGAGCCATTTCCCAGATGCAAGTTTGCCTCTGTCCTTTGCAGAGACCTAATTCTGGAGCCAGCTGTGGGAAACGCCTAGAAGCCTATGGGATAATTAATTTGTGCAAGTTTATGGCCCTGATGTTTCACTGGGCATAAGTTATTGCAGCATGCAATTCTAGTCTTTATTTACAGAGTATGAAACTTGTGATTATTTTAGCACATTGTACTACTCCAGCTCTCATTTAGGGGTCCTCTGCTAAGGAAAACACAGAATCACAGGATGGTGGGGGTTGGAAGGAATCTCCGGAGACCATCAAGTCCAACCCCCTTTCCAAAGCAGGTTCATCTAGGGCAGGTTGCACAGATTCATAACCAGGTGGGTTTTGAGAGTCTCCAAAGGAGACTCCACAGCCTCTCTGGGCAGCCTGTTCCAGTGCTCTGTCATCCTCACAGTAAGGAATTTTTTCCATATGTTTGGGTGGAACTTCCTTTGTTCCAGTTTGTGTCTGTTGCCCTTTGTATTGTCACTAGGCTTAGGGAGAAAATTTTTCATTTTCTTATGACATAAATGATCTTTCTCCTGGAGGTAAAATGAGAAGAAGAGGAATATATGTTGACATTTTTGTAAATACATATTAATTAACAAGTTAAATTAAACTCAGACTATGCAACTCATTGCAAATAATCTTGGATCTGAAAACTGGGTGTGAAAAAACTAAGGAAATAATTCAACAATGCCTTTGAAACCTTGGCGTTACATGTCTGAAGTTGAGCAGCCACCACATCCCAAGCAGTGCCAGAAACCACAGGGATGGTTGGTCCCACAGCCCCCATCAGGTCCTAGCTCTTACCACACAAAGGAAAGGTGAGTTCAGAAGCTGCTACTCAAAATGGAGAATGTCTGAGACAGCTACTTGTTCTGGAGGATGATGAGGAAGATGGAAAGTGTTGATCTTTTTATATTTTTTTTTTCCTGGGGAAAAAAGATGGAAATTGGGGTGCCACAAAACAGAATCCTCAAACCAAAGTCTGGCACCTGTGAGGCAGCAGTTAGATGTAAATGATAGGCAAAATCACCATTTTCTCTCCCCATTTTCTTTAAGATGAAACAGAAGCTATCATCAGATCTTTATTGTGATATAAACACATGCCTCATAGCTGATCTGACAGATGGTACTGCATGAGCATAGTAATTAAACTGGCTGTGCTTATACAAATAGTCAGACATGGCAAATAGTCTTTTGCATTCTTCCAACACTCACAGACTGTTTCTTCTTTGATAAACTCATAAGCTAGAATAAAATGTGTGTCAGTTTGCTGTCTGGATTTTCCATCTAATCAAATTTGGGAATAATGGCAAGTGCTTTTCCACTCAAGATAACTGAAATACCTTCATTCACTCTTTGCAACAGCTCACAGAAACAGATGAGAAAATGGCTTAGTGAGATGTTTAGCAAATGGGAATACTTTGCACATGTTGGTTACTGGGTCAGTTTTGAGAACAGGAGCAATCTGGTTTACTATCCCTACATTCTTATTAGTGGCCAGATGCTTCCCAGAGATGTACTCAGGCATTTTTTATTGCAACCAACAGGGGCAGATGAACTTCCATTTAAGAAATGGTAGGCTGAGGGAGAATAAGTCATATCTGAGCATGCCAGGCCTTGTGTGGGAAGAGTCCTAGTCCAGACTATGTCAACTCAAAGGCACAGAATTAGACAGAGTTGCCTAATTTGTTCTGGGTTTGCTTGAGCATTGGGAATGTGACAATGAGATAGGCATGCACATGTCCCCAGTAACAGTTAGCTGCTTTTATCATTATTTAATCAAAGCAGAACCATTACTAATCCAAAGAAAGAGAGAAGCAAAAAATAACAGGAGAGAAATTACATCCCTTCTTTTTGGGTGTAGAGCAGGAGATGATGTTACTTTCCACCTGTATTCCTACTCTTTTCCAGCTAAGATGCAAAAATAAAAGAGAAAGTAAGAAAAAAAAGGGAGGCATTTGTAAGGGGTCTCCCTTGGGCAAGACTGGCTTCCCAAGCACCATAGTGTGGCAGCTCAGTCTGTTCTCAAGCAGTGAAGTTTTCTCACTCTTATTTTAACATTTTTTGCAATGTCTCAAGACTTCCTTCTTTTTTTATGCAGCAGAGGTACGATTTAATCATACAAATCCACTAACTCATTTGCCTTTCACAGAGGGATTATTTCCCAAGTATTTCTCTCTTGCTTTCCACAGGCTCTACTGCTCCCAGACATGAGCAGCAAGACAGACTCTACCACCATGGTTACCTGCCCTTTCCCTAAAAGTTCATTTTTCTGAAGTCACCTATCTCTATGTGTGGATGCATTTTTAGTCATTAATTCCTGATAATGTGAAGTATCTTTTTCAGTGGAGAGAAATAAATAACACAGCCACTTAGAGATCTGCATAGATACCTAACCTTTTTAAAAATGCTGCCCTTCCTCTTTTTATGTTAAGTGAAGGGAGATCTAAAATCTCTGAGCAGAAGAGGTGACAGACAGAAGAAAGAAGTTCTCAGAAGGCACAAATGAATCTGCCTTCTGCCTAGCCTGAACAAAGAAATTGTTGTGAAGATCAGTACAAAATGAGAGTCAATAATACACATCTGTTTAGACACATGAAAAACTGTCTTAAACAACAAAAAAAACCCAAGATGGAATGGCTGGGGAAGGAAGCCACGTTTATGCCACTCGTGTAGAAACCAGGATTTGCAACAAAATGCTTACTATCCTCCAAATTATTTGCTTTGGGATGAACTGTAGAAAGGCATCTTATACTCCACTGTTGAATCTAGCCTAAATATTCAATTAAAAAAAAAAAAAAATTTTTAAAGACTGCAAATTAAGATACATAAATCATTTCCACTTAGCTACCCATTTACATTACCGGGGAAAAAACCTTTGTAAGCAGCAGAAGCGTTAGACTTTTGATCAATCTCCTGGTTTCTTACTCATTTGCCCCTTAAAAGAGAGGTACTACATGTTTCTCTACTGTCTAAGGAAATATAAGTAATCTTTCTCTATTTAACAGCACCTGTAGGGTCTGTTCCCCTCCTCTGAAAGACTACAGAACTGTATGAAATTTGCAGGAATGTAGTATATTTGCGTTTTCCAAATTTTGTCAACCTGGTTGAAATGGGCAAAAATTGTCCAAGAGTTAATGGGACACTGACAGGAACATAAGCACATGCATATGTGTGGGTATGACATGCAAGCTTATAGGCTTTTATTTATTATGAGGTCATAGCTAAAAATTTGTTGCTTTCAAAAATTAGTTTAAGCTAACCTGAAAGAAGAGGGATAATAAAAATCTACCAGTAATTTTTTTTTTTTTGTCCCATACATTGCTGCTTTGTGATCTTCCTGGAGTCAAGATGGTTCTAATAGGTTTTGCTTTGTGAGAGAAAAAAGGAGGCCATGAAAAGTTAAAAGTTAGAGAGTGAGCCCTGAATAGCAGGCAGATTCGGATTATCTAGTTATCAGGAGTCACTGCTGTGGGCAGACAAGTACAGTCTTTTGAATACAGCAAAAGTGGTTACAGGCTGCAAGGCATCACTTCCTTCTTTTGAAGAATCATGGGATTTATATTACAAATTAGATCAAGACACAGACTAAGGAATAGCCACTAGAGAAATCAGAAGGAAAACAAAAGAACTGATATAACCCTCTGAAAATCACACTAGCAATGTGAATGTCAGAGGTGATGTTTGTTCCACATCATTTATTCAGACAATATATCTTTATGGTAACAAATCTCAAGATAATGCTTCTGGTTTGTTTCTTTGTATGTAAAGTAATTTAGCAAGTATTCATGTGCTCTCTGTAATGCTGTTCATTACACTAGGCATAAATGCTTGAATCTTAATTAGTTCTGTGGTGTCTTACTTCTTTCAGAACTTCAGAACATTTGATTCTGTCTAATGCTTCCTGGGGAAAAAAAGAAAGAATTATTAAAAAATCCTGTTTCTATGCAACAACATAGAGTTATTTGTAAATAAATACACAAGCTGCTAAAGAGAACGTGTTCCAATAAGCCTGTTACGAGACACCCATAGACTGCTTTTGGAAGTAGAGTGATGGGTAGCAGAGAACTTGGACTGCCTGACTATAGTAAGATATCTCCTTAAAGCCCTTTCACAGTGTGGCAGGAATACAAACATCAGCATGGCAGCAGGTACAGTACATAAAGAAGGAATCTAAAGGAAAGACATGACTCATCTTGCTGCCTCTGGAGTTATACTAAGAGTAATCTGTCTTCCAAAACAGAATACAACAGTCAACTTCTAAAACCTAGAGGTCTTTTGTGAATGTGAGATCTGTCACCTCTCAAATACAGCTTTCAGAATACCATGCCAAATGAAATCCAACATGTAATTTCCTAAAGGAATGAGAAATAATGCAATCTATTGCAATGTAATAGCAATCACAGGAAAAATACTAAAGAAGCTAGGAGATGGTGTCCTTCACTACACACTCTAGAACAAGTGTCCTATACCATGCAGGATGAATAGACTATTTCTGGTAGCATTTCTTCTTTATTAAATACATCCACACCTTGTCCTCAAGACTTTCCTCCCAAAGGCCTAGCACTACTACCCTTGATCATGTGTACAGGATAGCAAGGTTCCTAGACGAGTATAATGCATGCAGCCCTTTTTCAGTGGGATGACTGATCACTAACCAACATATTTCAGGCAAAGTGTGTCAACATGTTAAAAATTGCAGTTCTCACGCTGAGAGAAATAAAGAAAACAGAATACAACCATGTGTTTAACGTGAATATATCTATATCTCAACAGCAACGTTATTTTACATTACTGAAAAAGTGCCTTTCCTTAACAGTTTATGGACTGGCTCACTTCCTTGACTGTACATCAAAGGAAAAGCAATGCTGTATTTCTTTGATTTGAATAGCAGTTTTAGAGTGGCCAGATAGCTCTCTGAACAAAGAGCTGCCACAAGCCCTAACAGCTTCCTTGGTCTTTGTTTACAACAGCAAGAAATTCATGGTAAGGGAGTGTTCAACACAAAAATATATGGAGATAATTTACCTTGGCAGAAAGACAGAGAGAAGTAACCCACGGGCATACCTGTGAAGAGTAGAAGAGTAGTCCCCCCAGCAGGTTCAGAACCTGCCTCTGCTGTAAGACACTGCAGCTTCAAAACCCCTGGGGAGGATCCAGCATCCTGCCTTCCTCCTTGCCAGGTCTGCATCCTTGAAAAAACTCCAATGGGGATGTTCTGAGCCAGAAAAAGACTCATTAAGGAGTGTTTCACCAATTTAAAAGACCCAGAGATTAAATAAACAGTTTTATTAATATGTTGAAGTGATTTTAATAAGAAATGCTGCTAAAATAATGCTCAGAGTTGTCCCAGACTGAGAAGCAATTAGCATTCTTGTATTAAAAGAAATGTATATTTCCAATAATTATCTTCCCTGCTTATAATGAGAGAATCACAGATTGTTAGGGGTTGGAAGGGACCTCTGAAGATCATCGAGTCCAACCCCCTTGCCAGAGCAAGAGAAAACTAGAGCAGATCATGATGAAATGCATCCAGACAGGTCTTGAAAGTCTTCAGAGAAGGAGACTCCACAACCTCTCTGGGGAGCCGGTTCCAGTGCTCTATAACTCTTACAGTAAAGAAGTTCTTCCTCATGTTGAGGTTGAACTTCCTGTACTCGAGCTTGAATCTATTGCCCCTCGTCCTATCATAATGCACGAGCGAAAAGAGGTTGACCCTGCCTTCTTGACACCCAGCCCTTATGTATTTATATACAGTAATTATATATATAAATATGGAAGTGTAGCTTAAAGCTTACTCTTCCTTATCAATTCATCTAAGTGGTTTAAAATCTGAATGGGGAAGGGGATATAATCAGGCACACTAGAGTTGGGCCTAAGATCGGCAGGCCAGTATCGGAGGTGAAATCTACACAATCGACTCCCTTCCTCAAATGCCTGTACACGGATGCTCGCAGCATGGGGAATAAACAGGAGGAGTTGGAAATATGTGTGTGGGCAAGGGGTTATGATCTGGTGGCAATTACAGAGACATGGTGGGACAGCTCACATGACTGAAATGTGGTCATGGTTAGCTATGTCCTTTTTAGGAAAGGCAGGCCAATGAGGCGAGGTGGTGGAATTGCTCTTTACGTGAGAGAGCAACTGGAATGTATTGAGTTCTGTCCGGGGGAGGTTGAGGGTTGACTTGAGAGTCTGTGGGTTAGAATTAAGAGGCAGGCTAGCATGGGTGATATTGTTGTAGGTGTCTATTACAGGCCACCTGATCAGGATGAAGAAGTTGATGAGGCCTTCTATAGGCAGCTGACATCAGCCTCACAATCACAGGCCTTGGTTCTCATGGGGGATTTTAACTACCCAGACATTTGCTGGGAGACCTACACAGCTAGACATTCATGGTTCAGGAGGTTCCTCCAGTGCATTGAAGATAACTTCTTAGTTGAAGAGGACTGGGTTAAGGATCAGTTGAGTAATCTGAATGTACATAAATCCATGGGCCCCAATAGGATGCAACTGCAGGTGCTGAGGGAGCTGGCGGAAGTCATTGCTAGACCACTCTCCATCATCTTTAGTAGATCATGGAGAACAGGAGAGGTACCTGAGGACTGGAAGAAAGCAAATGTCACTCCTGTCTTCAAAAAGGTCAAGAAGGAGGACCTAGGTAACTACAGACCGGGTCAGCCTCACCTCCACCGCAAAAAGGTGATGGAACAACTTATCCTTGGTGCTGTCTCTAGGCATATCAAGGATAAAAGGATCATCAGGAGTAGTCAACATGGTTTTACCAAGGGTAAGTCATGTTTCACCAACCTGATAGCCTTCTATGAAGATGTAACCAGGTGGATAGATGATGGTAGTGCAGTAGATGTGGTTTATCTGGATTTCAGTAAAACATTTGACACCATCTCCCACAGCACCCTTGCAGCTAAACTGAGAAGTGTGTTGTGGACAATCAGGTAGTGAAGTGGATTGTTAACTGTTTGAAGGAAAGAAGTCAGAGACTCATGGTCAATGGGGTAGGGTCTAGCTGGAGGCCTGTATCTAGTGGAGTCCCTCAGGGGTCAGTACTGGGACCAGTACTATTCAACATATTCATCATCACCTGGATGAGGGACCAGAGTGCACTGTCAGCAAGTTTGCTGATGACACAAAGCTTGGAGGAATGGCTGACACACCGGAAGGCTGTGCTACCATTCAGAGGGACCTAGACAAGCTGGAGAGCTGGGCGGGGAGAAATCAAATTAAGTATAACAAGGGCAAGTGTATAAGTGGGAAAGAATAGCCCCATGTACAGGTTGGGGCCTGACCTATTAAGAGTGTAGCACAGTGGAAAGGGACCTGGGGGTCCTTGTGGACAGCAGGATGATCACGAGCCAGCAATGTGCCCTTGTGGCCAAGAAGGCCAATGGCATCCTGGGGTGTATTAGAAGGAGTGTGGTTAGGATGTTGAAAGAGCTTCTCCTTCCCCTCTACTCTGCCCTGGTGAGACCGCATCTGGAATATTGTGTTCAGTTCTGGGCCCCTCAGTTCAAGAAGG
>JANIJG010018764.1:19476-34647 GCA_024611175.1 Megaceryle torquata
GAACTGCTTGAAAGAGTCCAGTGCAGAGCCACAAAGATGATTAAGGGAGTGGAGCATCTCCCTTATGATGAAAGGCTAAGGGACCTGGGTCTCTTTAGCTTGAAGAAGAGGAGACTGAGGGGTGACCTCATTAATATTTATAAATATGTAAAGAGTGGGTGTCAGGAGGATGGAGCCAGGCTCTTCTTAGAGACATCCAATGATAGGACAATTGGCAATGGGTGCAAACTGGAGCATAGGAGATTCCAAAGAAATTTAAGGAAAAATTTTTCATGGTGAGGGTGACAGAGCACTGGAACATGTTGCCCAGAAGGGTTGTGGAGTCTTCTTCTCTGAAGACATTTAAAATAAGCCTAGACATGTTCCTGTGTGACCTGCTCTAGGTGGTTTTGCTCTGGCAGAGTCTTGGACTTTTGAGGTCTATTCCAACCCTTAACATTCTGTGATTCTGTGAAAATTTGTATGATGTAACCACACATCCATTAACATCAGATTTGGAAGTATTTCATAGAATCATAGAATGATAGGGGTTGGAAGGCACCTCTGGAGATCATCAAGTCCAACCTCCCTGACAGCACAGGAACACCCAGGGCAGGCCACACAGGAGCATAACTAGGTCTTGAAAGTCTCTAGAGAAGGAGATTCCACAAACTCCCTGGGCAGCCTGTTCCAGTCATCCATCACCCTCTGTCCTGGTTTGAGAGAGAACAGAACTAATTCTTTTCAGTGATTTTACTTTTCAGCTCAGTTCTTCTAACTAACTGCACTGTCTGAAGGCAGGCTGTTTTCACAGACAGTGTCTGCTTCCAGCAGGGATAACACCCCATGTTTAGAGTTACTACCAAGGATTGGTGTGCAGACAAAGGCTACTGCTGGCTCTTGTGTACCACATTGGGGGGTGCAGAAAAGTGAAAGGCTGCACCTGCAGGGAGGTGACCCCAAACTGACCAACAAGGTATTCCAGCCCATAGACGTCATATTCGGTATAAAGTGGCGGGATCTGAAGGGTCTATAGCTTGCTTGCTCACTCACTCGTCGCTCTCTCTCTCTGGGGGCTCCCAGGCTCTTCTCCCCTCTTGGCCCACATTGCCAGCTTTGCTCGGCTTGGCTCAGGTCCTCTTTTGGTTACTTCCTTGGAGCATCCAAAGAGGACTCTGTCCGTTCTGCCTTCGATCCCCATCAGTGTGTTCCTGAATCTGGTACCAGAATCCAGCTCCTGAACACAGCTCCTGTCTGCTTCAGGGCCCAGGCTGGGACACCCCCAGTGCCTGCTCCACAGCATCAGTGGTGATGGTGATGTAATTACCATCAGGGGGGTTGTGTTTGGTACTGGTTTTGTATATATTTGTTTATATTCTATTTTTACTATTATTATTTTTGTTTTCATTAAAGGTGTTGTAGTTTCCTTTTCTAATCACTAAGTCTCTCTCCCTTATTCCCTTTCTATTCCCCTTTGGGGAGGGAGGGGGCTTAACAGAGACATCTGTTACAGGTCTAAGGGGCCGCCCTGACCCTAAACTGTGACACCCTCACAGTGAAGTTTTTCCTCATGTTGAGGTGGAACTTCCTTTGTTTCATCTTGCTACCATTACCTCTTGTCCTATCACAGGGCACAACTGAAAAGAGACTGGCTCCTTCTACTTGACACCCATGCTTCAGATGTTTGTAAACATTAATAAGATTCCCTCTCAGTCTTCTCTAGGCTAAATAGTCCCAGGGCTCTCAGCCTTTTCTCATGAGAGAGATGTTCCAGTCCCTTAACCAACTTTGTATCTCTCTGATGAAATCTCTCTAGTGTTTCCCTGTCCCTCTTGAACTGGGGAGCCTAGAACTGAACACAATACTCCAGAAGTGGTCTCACCAGTGCAGATAAGAGGGGGAGGAGAATCTCCCTGGACCTGCTGGACACACTCTTCTTTATGCACCCCAGGATACCATTGGCCTTCCTGGACATAAGGGCACATTGCTGTTCCATGGAGAACTTCTTGTCCACCAGAATGCCAAGGTCCCTCTACATGGAGCTGCTTTCCAGCAGGTCTACCCCAAACCTGTACTGGTACATGGTGGTATTCCTCCATAGGTGTAGGACTCTACATGTATCCTTGTTGAATAAAGGCTGCAAAATTGACAAACAGCATTCTGGAGAAAAATATAAATTATAAATTGAAGGAGGAAAAAAAGTTTTCTTAAAAATGGCATATTTCACTCATTTGGTTTTGTTGCATCTAGGATTTAACTCAAGGCTCTCACTGTCACCAAAGTTATTCTAACAGTCTGACTTTTATGTCAGCTAGCTAGTAGGTGCTCACCCAGAGGAAAAAGAGAGAGCGCAATTCCCATCAGTGTTCACTGATGGAAGGGATCATGCTCTACAAGTACACTGTGAAGATGAAAGGTCATTCAAACTTTTGACTTTGAGGTCTTTAATATGAGCTGGATAGTATGTGAGTCCGATCAGCATTCCATGCAGCTGCCTCTCATCCTGCTATCATTAATTCACACCCAGCCTTTTAAAGCTGAAAGAAGAAAGACAAATGTTTTGATGCAATCTTCCCTAGCAAGGGCTTTGGGGGAAAGGCTTTAAGCTGTGAAAAAAAAAAAAAGGGCATAGCAGAAGATGAAGATCAAATTCGTCTAAAGAAGAACTGGGTGTTCAAGAATTCTGCAGCGGTGAGGAGAAGGATGATAACAAGGGGGGTAGCAGGGTCTGGGAAACCAAAGGGAGGGCATGAGAGGAATAGAAGTCACTTATCTCAGGCATTTCTGAGCCTTCTCCCAGCCCCTCTGTGTGTGGATGCCCCCAAACTCCTTCAACTCTTTTTCAAAAGTCTTCACCTTCAAACACCTTCACATCACTTTATCCCATACTCCAAATCATGCCAGACACATTCTTGGTTTCATACTGTAAAAATACCTTTCCCATAGACCACAACACAAACTTCAGGCTATATTTCAGACATTTTGAACTGATACCTACCTCCCCAGGCACAACAGGTGAATTATATCTCAGGGTCACTACCTGTGTCTCTGTCACATCCCACTTGATTAAGAGGGGAAGGGGGACAAAGAATAGAGTGATGGAGGTTCAGTGATTTGCTTGGGTCAAATTAAGGAGACTTACACTATAGGTCCATAACATAAAAAAAGTTTAATTCTTAATCCCCTGACTAAAACTATATATGCTGTACTTAAAGAAAAGAGAAGGTAAGGCTTGGGGGGGGAAGAGTGAAAGAGTAAGCAAAGAGTAGGCAAAGTTGTGGATCACCATCCAGTGTCCCAGAGTCTCACCTGATCCATTCCTTGGGGATCTTCAGTGGTGGGCATGCACCTGCCAGTGTACTTGAGCCTTTTTTTTACTTCCTGCTAAGAGCGGTGTTGCTTTGCGACTTCTTGATATATACCTTAATTTGCATGGGTAGAGTAGAGAGGCCTAGGAGGCATAAAGAGGTGGTAACACTGCTCCTTAAACACGTGAGAAGGGGAAGGGTAGCATTAGCCCTTTCCACCAATGGAGTCAGTGGTCACGGAGACCCTGTATTTTATTACTTTTTTCCTGGTAGGCAGCACATATGAAAACTTGGCAAGGGGACAAGGCCACTTATCCTCTGATGTACTTCATTCCTGCCTTAGCTGTAATATTTTGTCCCTTGTTCTAACCACAAGGCTGCTTCTTAGTCAGCTTGTTCAGGTCAGAGTATTCTTCACACAGTGTTTGAGACATCAACTCGTTCAGATCAGAATTTGACAGCCCCAAAGGAAACCCAGAGTAGATATATTTACAGCCAGTTCATTCCACCAGGGAAAAACTCTAAGCCATATGAATGTAAGACAGTTCACATTACATGGCATTGGCATCAGGGAATGGTCCCTGAGTCCCTTATTAATCAGCATTAATAGTCACTGAGCTCCCCTGACTGTCACCAGGGTGTATTGCCATTTGGAGATATCCTGTCCTTCACATGCTGGACCCAGAGCTGGTATGGAAGCTTTCCCCACTGAAGAAACAGGGTTGAAATGCAGAAGTGTAAATCTCCAGCCAAATGACCAGAGCTGACTCAAAGGGACTGGCTTGGAAAGAGAAGACAGGTAGTGTCCATAATCTCCTTAGCTGCGGAGGAAATCCCATCCCTTTCTGGGTAAATATTAAAAACACTCCTGATTCTTCATCTAGTTCCTAGAACTGCCTCCAGCAAGTTTCATCCCCTGTGAGAGAAGTCCCTTTCCCTCTGCCTGCACTGTCTTCTTCCCACCTACCATTAGACACCTCTACTCTACAAGTGCCAGGAGCACATCTACATAACTGAATCTCTACCCCAGTATTAGAGAGTCAAGCAGTAGTATGTAGTCAGTGCCTTTGCTTGACAGAACATTGTGCCTTGTGAGCAACCAAAGCTTTCTGATACCTCAGGAAAGACTACTGGGAAAGAGCCGCAAGGTTGGAGCAGATAAAGTACAAAAGGGAGAAACATTTGGAAAAAGAAGATAAAAAGTTGAAGTAAAAGAAAAGTTAGGCCCCAGCATTGGTGGCAAGAAAAGGACACTTGCCTTAAAATTTGCCTTTCAAATAAATCTGCTACGGTGCATTCCCAGACAAGGAGCACACGCTACATCTTACCTGATATCTCATGTGCTTACCAAACACTAATCCAAAAAAACACTTCTAAGCCCTGATGCACATGGTGCTGTAAGGCCTTCATCTGAATCTATGCCTTGAACATAGATAGAAAAGTTCACAGACAGAACTCCCTGGGACTGTCAAAAGGCTTCAGTGTACCTGGTTCATGTGTAAGTTTGGTAAAAAAAACCCCACACCTGTATCAATTTAATTATTGAGACCTAAACTGCTTCATCTTCATATTGCTTATAGAAACACAAGAAAATAAAGTGAGGCAGAAACCAAAGTGCTATGGCAGTGTGCTCACACACAACCAACCTGTATTTCCCATGACCCCGCTAAAGTGATAAACACCAGGGGCAGAGGTAATGGATGTGTATGATTATGTGGATTCTGAGGAGACAGATAACACCATAGCCAAGGGTTAATTTGAGCAATATGCCTACCTAACCACAGTGCTGGTCAATGTCCAAGTCATGACAAATTTGAAAGAAACTAATATCTGTTGTCAGTATGTGAATATGACTATGAATCAATTATCTTGACCCACAAATAGTGGACAGTCCAGGGCCCATTGAGTTCTAGTATACAACATCACGCTGCATGCCAGGCTCTTCCTTTGAATAGGGACACCTTTCAAGGTTACTCCTCTAGGCTGAGAGAATCCTTATGACATCAGATATTCAGCAAGTGAATTGGGAATGAGTGCTGAAATTTTGAAATCTTAGCTAAGTGATATAAATGATTAATTGTGCATATATAAACCTTTAGACTATATATAATTCTGCTGACCAAGTCTGGGACTAAGTCTGGATCCAGCTGCACCTAAACTCCCCTCTGAGAAGGAGCTTAGGACACAAGGGGGTTCTTTCTGAACATCATGACTCAGTGGGTGGGTCTCCCTGACAGTTTTGTCTCATTCTGTCCTCTATGCAGTAAATACTCACGTGTACCTTGTCATCAAATCTTGTGAAATCACTATCACATTTATCACTAAACTTTGTTAACTCATTGTCTTATATCAATAAAAAATATTTTTGCTTCTGTCTTGCAAGTAAAGTGCATTCACTCCATCCTCAACAAGTGCAAACCAAACCTAACCTGGCCAAGTGCAGGGTTAGGTAACAAAGATGTTGTGCATTATAATCAACACTTCAAACTGCATCAAGATCCCAGTTGTTGGTTTGAAAACTGATATGTATTTTTAATAAAGGCATCAGTGGCTGGCAATAAAACACAAAAGATCCATTTTTAAGTCTTGCTCTGTTCTAGTTGACCATGGAGAATTAAAAGACATGGGACATGCTCACTTATCTACTGACTGCATGACCTATAAAGTGAATTCCTCTGTGTACAAATTCTGTAGAGGCACAAGAAACAACTGCTGAAAAAAAAAATATTGGCTTGTTGTTGGCAACACACATTGAAAACCAAGATTTTGAAGAATATAGAAAAGAGGTGCTGCCTTGTGCAACTGATATTGTGAACTGAGAAGTTATTGTTCCTTTATGCACCTATTCAATGTCATGTAAGGTCTGGGAAGCGGAGAGAGGCTTGTATCTGACACAGATGTACCACTTAAGTTGCAACAAATAGTGGAACTGGTTTCAGAACATATCTGCCTGTCTCTACTTGTGATTTTCAGTGACTGGTATTGCTAAACAATTCTCATTCAAACTTCAGATTTTCTCATGCAGTGTTAGTGGAGACTCAAAAGTGTGTGCAATGACTGATAAAGTCCCAACAGCTGCTAGAAAAGATCACTCTAGTGATTTACTTGTGGTGTGAGATTCCAGTTGCAGCTGAGCCAGCAAGGATTTTCCTGACCATGAAGGTGTTTGCATTTCCTTTTTCAAGCCACATGTTGAGTGTTAATCTCATGCTTTTCTGAGCATGCATTTGACAAAAAACATATTTATAAAAAATGAAATTAATTTCTGTTCTATTGGAGTCAGCATTGTACTAGAAAAAAAAAATGGCATACCTACAAAAGGGACATAAAAATGGTCTAACAACATTTATCTGGTAAAAAGGAAAACACCTATAAGACTTGGCTTAGATGACCCACTTAAGAGAAGTTTGGATAACACCTATTCCATCTTCATAAGCCAAATAAAAATTAAGCTCAGTGTTATGCATTTATTGAAGAGTTGGAGATTAAGATAATTTATAAAGTACACATTCTGAATGTACACTACGAAACAGTGTGTAAGCTGCTGAATGCTCCCTAGAGATGCTTTCTTGCTCTCTATCCTCTTTTTTCAGGAAATTCATCATATTCTATAATAGTCATGAAGATCAGTAATACTAAAGCTTCACTAAACTAGATTTCATACTAGGCTTTTTGGGCACCATACCATCATGTAACCACTACAGTTTACAATCTTGTCATGAGCAACTAATTTCTCAGAGGAAAACAGCCACAGCAAGTTCTCAAGAAAAGTTTGGATGTCCTTAAAAAGGAGATACCAGCATCATCAGAACCCAAAACAATGGCATTCCATTTTACAGCACAAATCTTTCCCCAGGAAAAAAAAAAAGGATTTAATGTATAGTTGTCTAAGTGAGATCCTGACTTATGTTAAAAGCTAGTTTCAACCCCCTCAGACTTTAAATGTAGAAATTAAAATGTATAGAACTCTTGAACAGTTTTTGTTGTTAGAGTAGGTTTTCCCTAGAGTGAGAATGAAAAGGAAACTACAGTAGTTCAATGAGACAATGAAAGCCAAAACCTGTATAAGTGACTTCAGGGCTTTTGCAGATTTTCAACTATCATCAGTAATAAAAAAAAGATATATATATCTACTGTTGTTTATGCAAAAGCAAAATGAAGTTTTAATATAATGAATTCTAATGCTTGTAGATAATGAAGAAATCAAGCTCAAAAAGGGGCCATAATGGTAGTGAAAATGTAGGAAACCTCGCAGACAGTGGGAAGGCATGGCTTGACAAGGTGATGTGCACCATTGGCACCAGTTAGCCACAGGGATCACACAACCATAAAAGAATTCACAAGAAGTATATAATCATTTTTTGATCATGATGTAAGATGAAATAATAACATATCTATGATTTTATTAACTACTACTATGCTGTGTAAATAAAAAAAATCAAATATTTTTCAACTGCTTTTATCAACATTCTTCTAATAAGTTAGCAGTCAGCTGGTATCACTGCTTGACAAAAGAGAATTAGCTTAATACTTAGAAATCAGTTATAATCCTCATCTCTAGTCAGCCCACACTATTTCCTGGCATGGTAAGTAGGAGGCCAAAGGACCCTAAAACCCAGATGAATTGGATGCCACGCTTCCTGTGGATGAATGATATCAAACACAGACCTCTGCAGATCTGAAATTGTCTTTTCCAGGAGTACCTGGCACCTGTGCATGTTGTTGTTTTCGTTGTCAGGTGGGTGAAAAACAAACCCAATATAAGATCTGTGCTTTATTTTTATCCTGTTCTGTATACATCTATTTTGTTCCCAGCTTCTGCATTCACATTTTAAGTGTTGTACACCATACATTTCTTAGAACTCAATAAATATAAAGGAAGGTTGATTTGTCCCTCTGGTGACTTCCTTCATGGCAATGTTAGTGCTCTGTCCAAACAGGCAGTGTAACTCATGCAGTCATCTTGAGTTTGTGTCATTATGCCATTTGTGGCATTTCAGAAACAGTGACAAGAGGCAAACCATTCCACTTGTTTAGCCCAACATGCAGGATACATCAGCCAGGGATCATTTGCACATAGATCAATCAGTGACAGAATGGGAAAAAAAAATATTCAGGGCATAAACATCATTTGTCCTTCGGGTCTAAGGACATCAAAAGATGAGAAGAGGAAATGGAGATCTTTACCAAGCTGGTTTGGACATCATGAGTAAACTGCTCTGAAGATACAGGAACACATTTGTCATAAGAGCACTATAAACTCAGCTAGTGTATTCTAGGCTGCCTGAGCTCAGGGCTGAAGACCTGGCTCCATCCAGAGTCCGAGCAGCTCAGCCTGAGTCAGTCAGGACAATCCCCTGTGCAGGTACAGCCCCCCACCACCCTGCTCTCTTCTCCACCCAGGATCAAATTTTTCACTGGTACTGCTCCCTGGCTCTGCCCTCCAGACAAATCACCGTACTTGTCTTTCCCTACTCATGTATAGAATATTGTTTCTAGCTCCAGTGAGAGAGAGCTTGTAAACTTGTCACACTGCTTTACAGAGAGGGCAGGCAGGCAGGGTTATGAACAGGCTATTTTTTAGGATTAAAAGGTTATGAGTTCTTTTCTCTCCTTTTTTTAGGTGAAGGGTTGGAGGAAAGGATGAGTAAATTGTTTTAGAGTTTAGTGTTAGAGATCTGAAAATAGGTTTATACAACCGAAAAATAAACACGTAACCAGACTACATTCCCTGGGACATTTCACATCCCCCATACTGTTGAGGGGAAGAAGGGAGAGAAAACTCTTCCCACTACAACCCATCCCCAAGTACTGTATATTTCTACTTTGGCAGTAATCTCAACAGGTCTCTCTTCATGGGAACATGGATGCTAATGCCAGCACATTACACCAGTAGATTTTGGTGAACGTTCTGAATTGCTTCAAACTCTGGGCTTCCTAGATTAAGTACCATAACAGTAGCTGGATTGCAAAGCACCATACAAGGAACCAACATGTGAAGTAATTTTAGTGCCTTTTCTCTCAAAAATACAAAAAAAAGGAGAGGCTCTTTTTTTCCTTTTTTTTTTCTTTTTTTAACTTTACACTTGGTTTGCATTGTCTCTTCACATGAGGAAGGCAACCAAACTTCTCACACTAGATTCCAGTATGTGACCCTATAGCTTCACATTTATGGCACCAAACAGTTATAGACAGACATTGAAGAGGAAATTTTCAGTCTCCTATGGCAATGAGATAACTACTTTGCATTTAATTCAATATGATGTATATTTGTGTACATATTTAAGACCCTTATAAAGTCTGTATTTAAATCACAGCAAAATAAAAATGTATGGTCACAGAGTGAACTGAATTGTAATACTAATTTCACAGAATCATAGAATATCTCAATTTAGTAGGGACCCATAATGCTCAAGTCCAACTGCCTGCTCCTTGCAGGACAACCTAAAATTAAACCATATGACTAAGAGCATTGTCCAGATGCTTTTTAAGGCAGATCTAAAGTAATTTTATTGTGCTAGTAAAATATGCCCAGAATTCTTAAAATACTTTCACAAGGGGTTTAACACTTGAAGTCCCAGAAGAAACTTACCATGTGAACTTTAAATGTAAAACCAAATACACTTGGAGAATAAGGCTGCTGTCTTGAACTAGGTCATTGTCAGGTGGTGGCAAACAGCAAAATGGAGGACGTGATGAAGAACAGCAAGTGAAAAAAAAATGCAAATTACCTCCAGTCCAAGGATAAACATAGCATCCTTTGAACTTCACAAGAAATGGAGGACTTGTCTAGAACAGCAGTTGCAGAAGAGAATTTTCTCCAGTGTCATTTATTGTATCATTCATGTATTTTATTGTACTAGTAAGTAGATTACTAATATTCTCTCTCATGTTATTTGAAACTGATTACTTCTCTTCTTTTTCAACTAACTATTCCTGTTCTTTTTTACAAAAAGTGTTCCCATGAAAGGAATGAGACAGCTTCATGGTTTCATATAGGAAACAGCCCTCCGTTACCAAACACCTGCACCAGACAAATACACCATGAGTTAAGAAGTATTGTTGCACCAGCATGATACTCATAGGGTCCATTACTATGTAACTGTTTTACTGTAGAAACAACAGCTTGTGTGGTTTGAGTGCTAGGCTTTGTTTTATGAAGGGGCTTTTTGCATTTATTTAAGCAGAAACTCAGCATACCTGACAAATGGTACTAACCATCTTTAAGATGCACCTATTTCCCAGAAGATTGCTAGGAAAGTAACCTAACTACATCTCACATTTCAAAAAATGCAGAGCAGGACACCTGCCTAGTCTATTTTGTATCTGACATTGCAGTCATGGACATAAGTTCATGGAGCTTATAATAATAATAGTAATAACAAGGATATTTTAATAGGCTGTGGTTTGTCACTTGAATTTTGGTGTAAAATTTCATTATAGAACAAGACAGTTCTCTTTCATTGACCACTTTGTTGCACTTGTGCAAAGATGAGTTTATCAAACTGATTCAATAATACATGACCCAAAAACTTCTAGCCTTATAATTACAAACTTGTTGATCTCACCCCAGCTGTGGCAGTGTTACAAAAAGGCTGTGAAGGCTTTGTAATTAAATTATTGACTGAACAGGCTTCTGAAGAGGTTATATCAAAAAATATTCTTTTTATTAAAGGATTACTTGGGGATTTTGTAGCTGAATTGAAATGGATGTAAATAAGACTTACTTAACAAAATGTCTAAAACCATTAGGGACAGGTAGTGACATATAAAGCCTAAAGGTGATAGCCTGACAAAAGGTGGTACTTTACACATGTGCGTATAAAAGGTGGAAAATGTGATAGCCTACATCAGCAAAAATTGTTGGATTCCACCACATAACAGTCATTCAAAGCCTGATTGTTTGTCTTCCTGAAGAAGGCAGCTTCAGTAGTAATTGTTTTAAGCTTGTTATACATTACAGGTATGAATTGGAAAAAATAATACCTGTTTCTGTACTTCAGAAAGGAGTGGGCCAAGTCCCTCAGCCCTTCAGAGTCCTTCAATACAGGACAAGACAAGTGTCAAGGCTAAGTCTAATGGTCGTACAGTGATACGGGACTTCTACACAAAAACAAGGTGAAAATAGAAAACAATGCATTTAAAGGCTAGAAATTTACCAACAAAGTAACATGCATTTCTCTATTATATATTATTGTACCAAGATCATAGAATCACAGGATCATAAAATCATAGAATCATAGAATGATTTGGGTTGGAAGGGACTTCAGGAACCATCTAGTTCCAACCTCTCTGCATGGGTAGGGACAACTTCTACTAGACCAGGATGCTCAAAGCCCCATCCAGCTTGGCCTTGAACACTTCCAGGGATAAGGCATCCATAACCTCTCTGGGCAACCTCTTCCAGTGTCTCACCACCCTCATAGTATCACAGTATCACAGGGTGTCAGGGGTTGGAAGGGACCTTGGAGATCTTCGAGTCCAACCCCCAATAGTAAATAGAAATGGATAGTGAAGAACTTCTTCCTGATATCTATTGTAAACCTATCTTCTTCCGCTTTTCAGATCACTGAGACAAACAACCTCTAGGTCAATGAAGCTAAGAAAGACAAAACAGATGCCAATGGCAGTTGAGCTGATTTCCTAAACCAATCTGTAAGACTAGCCCAGAAGTTCCTTATTGTCATGGTTTAGGGTCAGGGAAGCCCACTAGATCTATAACAGACGCTCTCTGTTAGCCCTTCTCCCTCCCCAAAGGGGAGGAGAAAGGGAATAAGGGAGAGAGATTAGCAATTAGAAAAGGAAACTACAACAGTTTTAATGAAAATGAGAAAAATAACAATAATAAAATGGAATATATACAAATGCATACAAAACCAGTATCAAACCCAGCCCCACCCAATGGTATTTACATCACAGTCACCACTGATGCTGTGGAGCAGGCATCGGAAGAGTCCCAGACTGGGATAAGGAGATATTCCCAGCAGGAGAGAAGAACTGTGTTCAGGAGCTGGATGCTGGTACTGGATTGAAGAACACAACAATTGGGATCAAAGGTAGAACAGACAGAGTCATCCTTGGATGCTTCAACAAAGAAACTGGAAGAGGACCCAAGCCAAACTGAGCAAAGCAGGCAAAGCTGGCCAAGAGGGCGAGATCCTTGTGACCCTCAGCTTTATACCAAATATGACGTCTATGGGTTAGAATACTTCATTGGTCAGTTTGGGGTCACCTGCCCTGTCCACTCCTCCCTGCAGGTGCAGCCTTTCACTTTCCTGCACCCCCCAATGTGGTACACGAGATCCAGCAGTGGCCTTGGTCTGCACACCAATCCTTGGTACTAACTTTAAGCATGGGGTGTTATCACTGCTGGCAGCAGACACTGCCTGTGAAAACAGGCTGCTACCTTCAGACAGTGCAGTTAGTTAGAAGAACTGAGCTGAAAAGTAAAATCACTGAAAATAATTAGTTCTCTTCTCACTCAAACCAGGACACTTATTCACAAAACTCAGCATTGCTGAGAAAAGCACTTTACTGACACTGCTGTGACAGAGCAGTAAGAACATGGCATGTCTGAGAAAGGGTTAGTAGGACTGGGCTCCAAGTATCTCCCACTGGCCATGTTCCTACTGTCAACTAAAAAAGGTTGAGGAGCAATCCCTGGCACCAAGACCAAGTGGCAGGGGTTAGTTCACAGCCACATTGCCAACACCTACATAAATCTGTTCTTAGAAAGACCCATTTGGAGTTGTTCAAAGCAGAGATAGGGTGAGAGGTAACAGTAACATAGGGATCCTGTGCTCAGAGTCACTCCTACCACTTTTTTTTGCTATATAGACTCACCCATCACTGTAATATTCCATACTGCAATATGTGGCTAAGCAATGTGTGCTATTTTCTTTACAGGCCTTTAAAATGGCCTTTAGAAAACCAGTTCACAAGTTGTGATGTACACCACACAACATTATCTCTCTTCAAAGTGAGGAGACTTTACTTATTACTTAAGTCTGACCTGAGAGCTTTATTTCTTCTTAACTCCAATGTTCCTTTTCAACCCAATGTTACATGGTACTTCTGACGTGAAGACATAAATTAACAACTCTGTTTCGTGTCCACAGTCTGATTCCCAGCACATCATTTTCCCAGATCCTGTTACGTAGATAAGGGCATTTTATCATTTATAGGTAAGCAAGTTCATCTACATTTACAATTTGAATAAAAATTGGGCTAAGTAATTAGACCATTACTGTTCCCTTAATGAGATAATCTGTTTCAAGTGTAAACACAAGAGGGAGAAAGCAGGTCAGTATTGGTTGCATTGATTTTTTAATGACAAATCATGAAATATCCTCTAACCTAGTTTGTCCTTTTTTTTTTTTTTTTTTTTTTTCAGATTAATAAGAAATCAGTAATAGCTTTACTTTCAGCAAACAGGGGTTGTGTTCATTAAAATATTTTACTGCTTCAATCTTGATCTTACTGAGTACATTAAGAAGTAGGTCATTTGACAGGTCTTTTCTTTTCCTTTTTAATTGAAATCAATGAAGCTAACCATGGTAGGTAAAACTAATTAGATCATTAAAGAAGTGGCAATTTTTTTAATGATATCTTCTATTCAACTTGGAGTATTTTCTAAAGGAAATTAGTTTGAAACCAGTGTATATGAGAAGTTGTTCCTGAACAAATTTCTTCTACGAACTTTGAGGAAAATACCACAGGACATAAAATACAGCATTTCATGGTCATCAGCATTGCAAGAAAGCTAAATATGACTCTAGCACATCTTCTCCACTCATGTAAGCAGAGACAAATCCACAAACACAAGCAGATATTGTGCTTCCTGTATTTGGGAATTAATATTCTTGTGGATGAAGTTAACAAGCCTCACATCAGACCAGGGAGTCTGTCAATTCCAATGTTTTTCAAAATGTTTTCTCTGGTCCCATGAGAAAACTGCAATTTTATGAGCTTTAGATTAAGTGAATCAACAGGTAATGAATAACACCACAACTTTATGAGCTTTAGATTAAGTGAGTCAACAGGTAATGCATGACACAGATCATCACAGTGGCTGTAGCTTGTTTTATATATTGACAAAAATAATCCAACAAATATGAACCCATCATGAAAATTCGTATCAGTCACTTAACTGATCATTTAGATATAGAGAAGGTAATCATGTGTATGGAAACCATAACTACGAGGATAGTTCTCAGATCTTGAGGCAATACATGTAATTCTCTCAGATCATAAGACACTAGATAAAATTCAGCTATAAAAAATGTTTACCTCATGTCCTTAGGAAAATTTCCCAAGAAATAAGTTACACTATCCTCACCCAAAAAACTTTCAAGCAGTTCTATACAAGGGCTGAAATGAACTGTGATGTTACCTTATATCACTGAATAACTGCAATAGCTTTTTGTCCATTCTTCTGCCCTGAAGGAATAACTGCATATAGCTCAATCTAGTTTTATGCATAAAATGTAAGAAATCAACATAATTTAATAGATTTTTTTGAAAGTGAAGAGATTTTCGCTATTTTTGTAGAGTCTGTAATTAAACACTCATTTATGCAAAATTAGTTCATCTTGCAGGAGAGCAGTTATTAGTGGAATGAAAAGCATCATGCTAAGTAAACAGCCATAATAACACAGACACAAAACCCAAACACATTTCAAAAAATAAATAGTTATAAAAATTAAAATGAAATAAAAATAGCTTCTGTCTAATTTTAGAAGTATATTCCTGTTAGTTACAAAACATATAGCCACAACAAAAATAAAGCAAAGGAGAAGAAAGAAAGAAAAAGAAAAGAAAAGAAAAGAAAAGAAAGAAAGAAAGAAAGAAAGAAAGAAAGAAAGAAAGAAAGAAAGAAAGAAAG
>JANIJG010018765.1:0-27551 GCA_024611175.1 Megaceryle torquata
TTTTTCCCTCATATTTGCAACATATTCAACTTCAAAAATATATAAAATAATAATAATATATTTAAGAACTGAAATTCAGATTCAACCAGTAAATATGAAGAGACCTTGAACCTACTTCAGTCTTTGGGACCAGTATTTTGGTTACCTTTGCAGGTGCTAAGCTGCCACTCTTCCCCTCTCCTCCATTCTCATGTATACTATTTTTCTCCACAGAACCCTGATGGCTCACTAAAGGTGGCCAGAAAGGACTGCAGGTTGGGTCCTGCTGGAAGTCCTAGACTGTCAGTAAAAGAGTTGGATCCTGGAATCCTGAAAGGACTCTTGAATGATTGTCTTGCTCATCCCATTGTCTGAAGGCATGAAAAACTGCAAACTAGTAAATTCTGACATGTTTCTGTAGCCTGTTCTTACTGTTAAAAGATTTTCCAGATGTCTAGCCTAAATACTCCCTCTGCACATCTGCCATCTGCCATGCATAAGGGAAAATATTATTGCAGATCTTAAAACTGTTCTCATTCCCTTCTTTTCTCAAATATTCACTTTTGTCTTTTTCAGTGTTTGGGGTACATCAACCACATTTTACATCTCTCTTTCCATTCTTTCTAGTTGACTGTCCAGTGGATGCTACCAAAGCAGCTATTATCTTCTCTAAAATCTAAGACCATCCAGAAGCCCATATTTCTGCTCTATTCTTTCCAGCTTTGTTTGAGTACCTAGCAATAGTATGACTCTTGTTACCTTGAGAACATTGTATCTCCTTGCTGCCACCTAACTAGTTGATCTTCTGTATTTATGCAGCTGATTAATCCTACTAACATGTAGTATTTTGTACTTCTCCCTCTTTAATTTCGTCTTAGATTTTTCAGTCCACTGCTTTAATTTGTCAAGATAATTTTGAATTCTATTCTTGTCCTTCAGTATTCTTGCTGTCTCTCCTAGCTTGGTATTGTTTGCAAATCTAATTAGCACACTCCCTATTGTCAGTTTCTCCGTCTAGCCCCAGTCCAGTGGATTCCCCCAACATGTCTGAAAGCACAAAGTAAACACTAAAAATATTTCTAAAATATCTCCTGTGGCCAATTATATTTTTACCATGACATTAATGCATATTGAGGTCAAAGATGAGTAATACAAATGAACAATTTACGCACTTAAATTATGTTACAGCATTACACAGAGGGCATTTATAAATACCAGATAATGCTAGAAATTTATAGTGCAACCTTATTCCAGTATTACAATTAAGAACATGAAATTATATTATCTCTATTTCTGAACTTATGAATTAAGTAAGATCATTCTAAACAAGTATTAATACAAAATTGCATCCTTTTAGCACTGTTTTAAACTGTTTGCTGTGAGTTTAAGGTGCAATTTTCTATTAACTGTTTTCAGGAGAACATCCAGTGTTTATCATTGTGTCACATTCTCTTTAACAGTGTGGATGCAAAGTGACTAAACCCCCCAAATGCCTCTATTGATGGAAATGACAAAGAAACTTTAGAAATAAACACATATTATTCATCAAGGTTTCTAATTCATTGAAGGTTTCTAATCTTTTAACTGTTTGTTTATATCATACACCATCATACTTACATGCCAATGTTACGTTTTGATTTATTCTTGTATTTATTTTTTTTTTTGTCACATACTATTTATTTCAGCTCTCATGTGACTCCTGTACACTTATAAAATTGCCAGTATGTGGGCATGTAATCATAAATATCTCTAGTTTTGTATCTTCCCTCTGAGAGTAGCCAGGGCCCAACTCTCAGAGAAATACAGAATTAGAATAGTGGTAAGTAATGGAGTCATCAGAACTTGAAGTTTTTTCTTCTTCATCAATTAAAGCATGGTATTTCTTTGAAGCATAAGGGATTATAGCTCTTTCTAATTTTATCTAAAAGGCCTGTGGATGTTCTCATCCATATAAGTGTCTAGTCCTTTTTTCAAATCATAATAAGATCTTGTCTTCAATGGTAAGTAATGATGATCCATTCCACAGCATCTTATATGCATTTCTTTTTTGTCATATATTATTGCAGAACACCTCTGGCTGAAGTACATGTTATGTTACAGACAAGGAAAAGATTCTTCTCTATCTTATCCTACCTGCTTAAAACCTGTCCAATGAGCCTCATCAGTTTTTATCCAAGGGGACTCTCTTGCCTAAGTGAAGCACTATGGAACACAGACATTGAGCAACAATCCAATGCTCAATCAAAACAGGTTGCTCTTTCTTCTGACACCTTTCTAGTACAAATCAATTCCTGATCTGTGCCCAGTTTTCTGTAGCATAAGAAGGACCTTTAATATCAAATATAATGAGGCAGTAATAATAACTGTCCTATCAACAGTAATAATTACTATCCTTAGCAACAATACAGAATGTTACCCAAATTTACAACAACCCACACACTACAAGAAAAATTTGCCTCCACTATTCCCTTCTTCTCACTTACCAAGATGAAAATAGAGTCAGAAGAGCTTTTCCTATATGTAAACACCTGTGTTTACACAAGAAACACAATCAGAAAAGTGAGAAGTCAAGATAAAGAAAAAATTACAGCTATATTTTTTCTAAACCTCAGAAAAATTGTTTTAATAGAGAAGCATGTAAATATTTTTGCACATTTAATGATACTTATTTACAAATGGACTGCTTTCAGTAAAGTCATGGAAACAAGTTTGGATAGAGTCATAACAAATGTGCATGCACTTTAATTCAGATCTGTGTTTTAACTACCACCTGAAAGAAACTAAAGGAATTGAATGCATTAAATGCAACATGGTGTGTGAACTGCTGCACTGATAAAGTACAACAAACATTCACAGCCTTCAGAAAGGGGTATTACTAATGACCTAAGCAAATTAACAGACATACCCTGGGAAGGGGATCAACAATCAGTTGATTGTCACAGAACCTAGGTGAGTCATCTTTCCATCTTCAATAAAGGAGAAGAACAAAATGAAGTATCCATTCAGTGGGTCTGATGATTGTAACAGCAAAATGACATTCTGATTAGCTAAAAACCTCAGTCAGTCCTATCAAGGTAACTACCCAACACATCTTTCCGAAAACACTAACAATAAAATGCCTCCAAAATGGCAACATTTTCTATGAGCATCCAGGAAGATGCTTGGAAGGATCATTTTCCCTACTCTGTGATTTTCCATCCACCCCTCAAATGATTTTAAGTAATCCAGTGTACCTTTTAGCCCAACATCAACAACAGAAATTGTTTCCATAATTTTATCTATTTATGACATATAGACCCTTATATGAAGTTATTTCACTATTTCTGCAGAAGGGATCATTTCCCCTGCATTTTTCTCCTTTGATAAAAACTCACTATGGCTACTCTCATTTTCAAATAGTAACAAAAATTACTTCATTTGAAGTTCCATAGCCTTACCTTACTGAGGTTGCATTCCAAAGACACATTCATCCCATTTATTTCCACCAGCATCTTTATCTTCTGTAGTATACTTAATTTAACAGGAATCATGAAACAATTTATTTGTATGAACATGACAGTGGTTTTGGATAATAATTTCAGGAAAAAATTGGAATTTTGCAACAAATAACATGCATGCACATAGATCTCAATTTTACCTAGAAGATGTTGACCTAGGTCAGGTGAAAAAGAGATCCATATCTTCCAATCGCCTTCTTCAGGGAAGGCCCTTCTTAACAAGACAGAAACCTCAAGAGAAGATGATGTAAGGATGATGTAAATTCTCTCTTCTGTCTTGCTGAAGAGTTTTCTCAAAAGTGCATCTGGAGTGGCATCTACCCTGTAATCAATTCTTATTTATTCAGAGCTTTTTTAAGTGGGACTAAATCCATGAAAGGAGGCTTAAGCTCTGAGTACCGGGTTTATGGCTACCATTTCTTATGGTGAGAGATTAATGACAGGAAAGTTACAGGAGTTACTCTTTTTCCTCAACAACTGGGTGGTAACTGCAGAGCATAAGTGAATGTAAACTTATATTTCTGATTTTTCTCCCTTCTGCAGATAAGCACATACAGTTCCCTCTCTCTGCATTCTAATGATACAACAATTAAGAAAAATAGGCATAGAATCACTTTTTTTTTTTTTTTTTTTTCTCAGTTTGAGTCATCTTGGTGACATTTTTTTTTATACACAGACTGAAAATAAACTCTCAAACATCCAAACACGACCATGCATCTCTTATGAAACCTTTCACATCTCTTGCTACTTTCATTGACTAGATTTCAATCTTTTTTTTTCATTTTAATCAAATTTGACCGAATTTATTGAAATAAAGGTAATTTCATCCCATATGTTTCAGAATACATCACAGTTTTAAATACAAATTATATGTATCCAATTGATTGTGAAACATTTTTGAAACATAACAGGTGCTTTTAAATTGAAAGATTGATTAGCATCAATTTTATGTAGCTGTAATTCAGCATACAAATACTGAGGCACATATTTCTTATTGTTTGTTTGTTCTCTATTGCTGGGCTGAGAATTAAGTAGAGAAGCTTTATATAAATCCTGAATCATCAGGTGCAGAAGTGAGTCTTAATTTGATTGCTTCTACAGCTCAGGTAAAATGCTATTGACAGTGATATGTGGTCCCAAACCAAGCAGGCTAGTTTCATCTACTGATACCATTTTTGCATAACTTTTTAATATGTAGTACAGGGATTCAAAGCCCAATTAAGCTTCACATCATCTTCCTCCATAACTAAACCTCAATTTTGAGACCTTTATGCCCTCTACCTCCCCAGTGCTATCACTATCTCACTATAAATTTTATTTTGAGAGGTGAGGGCACTTATTCTAACCTTCCCCTTGAAGCACTCATCTCTCCAGGTGTCTAACTCCCATACCACTGTCAGCTCCTGACAGGTAAGTGCTCATAATATGTATTATTTTGCTTATGCTGCATAGTAATCTTGAGCTGGAAAGGAGATTTTTCATGGGTTGCCATAAGATTCTGACCATCTCTTTTTGTCATGTGTGTTTCCATCTACACTTACGAAATTATTCTGCCTTCCTCACACCACTTTCTTCTCCATCAGCATAGTATTTTTTCAGTACAATGTAGTGTCTTTAACACCCCTCATTTTAATTAAATTACTTCTTAACTGGCTAGGCATCTTTCTTCCAGTAGTTAAAGCTGTGCTATAATGCTGTGTTAAGTTTATTCATGTGTGTATGAAATGAGAAACTGAGGATTAATTAGAATACAGTGGGGAGTGGGAGTAACCAGTCTTCAGCCTAGCAACTAAGGTGCTCATGGGGGTGGCAAAAAGGAGTCTGGTTTCAAATCCAGCTCTGACTATGCCCAGTAAATTAGACACACCTGGAACTACTTGACACTGAGAAACTGGCAAAGTATGCACTGTATTCATGGTACTGCATGCTCGCAGGCAAAGCTACCTGGCCTCTTCTAGCTCCCAAACAGTGCCTTGGAAGTGTGGGTTGTCTTGGGTCAAGCCTTGGCTGGGTATTGCTCTAACAATTTACCATAATAGATGATAATGCCTAAGAATATTTCCTGGAACTCTCTGATTTATTACTACTAATTAAGATGTAGTATATTTTACCTAATGACTGTGCCAGGTAAAATTCACAAAACTTACCTTTGGACTAAAACTGGTCCAGAAAATAAGCAAATATACACTTAAATAAAATAAATAAATATCACTAAAATAAGAGAGAATATTGTGGTGATTAAATTAATGTTGCAGTTAACATTAAATCAATAGCTTCAGATTATTCCATCACCAAAAATTGCCAACAAGTAATCAAAACAATTTATGACTCTAGAAGAGTCCATCCTCCAGAATGGAAAACATAGGGAAAAATTCAAGTTATAGGAACAAAATATTTAAATTTCCTTCTTTATTGAAGTTAATTAATTTATTGTGTTCATTATACCTTATATAAAAACATTAAAGCAAAAGTAATAGCTAATGAATAATCACTCTAATGTTATAGAATACTATAGTCTGTGGTTTAAAGGGCTTGATCCTCTAAAACATCTTTATCTAGACCTCATTATTACTCTATGATTTGATACCACCTTCATCATACTTGTATGTATGTCATCAAGCTAGTACTTCTATAAATAGGGGGTTCATGTTACATAAATCAAAGGACTTTCAAAAAAGTTGTTAATACAAATACGTTACAATATGAAATGTAAACAAGTAACAAAAAGCAGTGAGGAAAACAGTGAAAGTGAACTGGAAAGCCATTTGTAAAGCTTTACAAAAAGGAAAAATACATGATACAGGGAAGTATATTTAAGTCAAAGTTTAACTGAAATCTCACATTGTTGTTCATTACACAATCTCAGGCCCTATTTTAGTTTGATCATTTAATTTAACATATTGAGTTAACCTCTCAACTTGTTTTGGTCCATTTAACTATGGAAACGTGCTAGACCAAGATTCAAAGGACAAGTTACAGATACATACAAGTGAGGATTTCTTTCTTGACAGGTAGGTCAGAATTCCAAAAAGTGGAGGTTCAACATATACTGATTTCAAGGTAGAGAAAGGAGTCGCTTCTGCTAATTTATTGACCTGAACATTTTTATAAGCATATGCTTTTTATAAAATCCATTAGGATTGTTAGGCATGTGTAGTATCATTGGACAGAAGTTGTATGCATTTTTTAATAAAGCAATTACTTATCTTCCTAATTTTTAATCAGAAGGTGCTTTCAAAGTTTTATTTGGAAATATGTTGCTAGATACAATGTTCATGTATTTCTTTTCCTTTTAAGCTGTAAAAAGGTGTACAGGGAAACAGGCAAACAGACAAGAAAATGACAAGAGATTTCCTGTGCCTATGACAGAGAAGAAAAAGCACTTCATTTTCAAAAGGTAGCACAGAGAAGAAATTTATGTGCAGTTTATGAGGATTTGAGCAGAACTTGTATATGGAGCTTAACTTGGTATTTGTCTCACAATGTACAAAGCAATATAGATGGAACTTAATAAGCCTGAGTTTTTAAAGAAAACTGAGAAGTAATAAAAATCAATGCAAGTGCTTAGGCTCCACAAAAAACAATGTTACTTAATGCTCGATCTTGGAAGGCAGTAAGTACCTTTTTAAAGCAATGAACACTAATGTGACATATTAACATGCACATACACAAACATACATGCACACATTCAGAGACTGCTATATTCCTGTACTTGCTGGTGTTGAGCCTTTTGCAGAAGCTGCTCAGTACCTTGCTGGAGTGCAGCTCTGGTAGCAGTGCTGAAGCCATCAAATATCATAGAATCAGATGACTCCTGCTATTCTATGGCAAATTTCATGGCCTGCCATGACATCATGTGCAAACACTGGCAGCTTCATACAACTCTTGAAAAGAAAGAAAATACCTATGTAGAAGATCAACACAGTATTAATGATGCAATAATAGCTTTTCACTTAAAATCACATTAGAACCAATTTACCTTTCCCTTCCCCAAAAATATTATCAAAGACCAGGTATTCATCAAGTGCACAAATGAACTTTCAAGTAATACAATTTGCTCTCAAAAACAAACACAAGCACAAGCTACTTTACTGCCTTTTCTTCAGTAACATAAGGCAAATGGAGCTCTGATAGATCAACAATGTCTCAGCAAAGGAGTATAAGTATGCAGTTGTCTCATCTGTCTCATTTGCTACTGTGTTGTTAAGCTGTCATCAAAGCTTTTCTTCCAGTTAAAGAGTCCACCAGCAGCAGGGATATGGGAAGACAAGAGCGAGTGATCTAAGAAAAGAATGGAAGAACACATGAGAAAAGTAATAACTTAGGATTTAAAAATGGGTAATTTGTGATCCCCAGTGAGGTCTGAGAACTCATGGCAGTGTGCAAGCAAAGACAAATTACAGACCAAAGAAGTGTAAGAGGAAGTGTAAGAACACAGATATCCTGAGTATTTAGGAAAATGAGATGAAACCACCAATGCAGATTCCTGGTGGTTATTAAAAAATATATGAGGAGGAGAATCAAAAGAAGTCAGACTTGTAAATACTTTTATAAAATCATGGCTGTCTAGGAGAAGAATTTCATTGCTGAGGAAACAAATCAACAGAAAGGCTTCAGGTCATGTGGTGAAATACAGACTAGAACATCTAACCAGAAATAAGTTTCAGAAGCAGTTTCAGACCAAGTGGATAGAGTGGGAACTGAAGCAGTATGATCTGCATATAGACAGTAAAAAAAAAAAAAAAGCAATTTACTTCATCCATCCATTTAGAAATGGAAGGAGTATGTATTGTTGTTTCTGGAGGGGAGCAAATAGAGTCAGCAGTCATATGGGAGACAGGAGAAACATCTTGAAATTACTGACTGAGGAAGCCTTTCTGTTTATAAAATCAGTTGGCTGTGCTTATATGCACAGTCATACAGTCTGAAGTTCTAACTATTTTCCTACTTTGTCAACACATTAATATCAATACTACAGATGAATGTAATGCAGTCACAATACACTCCAGGCTTTTAAAATCAAGTATTAATAGTTTTCCCCCTAAATATGCTATTGTAGTTTATTTCCAGTCAATAACATACTTTCTTCTTTTTAGCTTGAGTATTCCTAGAGGCTTCTTCTAGACTTGAATGACCATGTGGTATACAACTTCTTGAACAACCTACTTGCATTAATCAGATGAGTATCTTTTCTCAGCTCTGCCTCAAAAAAGCAAAATTTTCTTCGTTTGTTCTACAGATAATTGACTCAATATGCTGATAAAACCTTACTGGTAATTTACTTATACAGTAATTTTCAAAAGTGATTATTTACGTATAGGATTCAATAGTGTAAAGCTCTAATTGATCCCATAGCATATAAATAAGAGAGACTTGCAAGAGCATTTTAAGCATTGAGATGTGTACTTCTGGCTACTTTTATTTTCCCTGCATTTTTTTTTCCCTCACAACAAGCTGCAGTTACATATTATCCCCTAACAAAGTGATCTACATGCCTATTCAAATGGAGTTCCTCAATATATTTTACAGTTGGCTGTTGATTCAACTTCAAATGCAAAAGAAAAATTCTAAATCAACAAAGATAGCACTAATGAATATGTCCCTCTGCTTGTATGTTTATGTTTAACTCTATGTTTAGCTTAATTTTGAGTTTATTTATCAATTCACATCCTCAATACATGTCCCTTATAGCACTTTCAGTGCTATGCTTCTGCTTATGGTCAAAAGCTTCTGTAAAAAACTTTTTTTTTTCTAAAATACAGATATACTGTTAGCATTTTTCAGTTTTTTATCTTTAATATTATTAGGATGTTATTCAATCTTTTTAATACATTTGTGAACTATGTTCTAGTTTGGAAAACAAAATCAAACAAGATAAAGGAATTTTTCAGAGAAAAAAGAGAGAAATGGTATGAGGTAATATTTGTATTCCTAAGTTTCTTATCTTGCCAGATGAATAGCATCCCACACAGAAAAAAAGAAAAATGTGTACAACAGTTTTACAATTTACTATGCAAGTTATTTCTTCCTGTTCAAAGCAAGGACAAAATAAGATGAATGTAGAATGCAGCATTATGTTAATATCAGTACATAAAGATACACACCAGAGGGATGAGATAAATTAAGGTCAACCACATTGTAAATGTAGCATTTCTTAATGTATGAGCAGTTGCTTTCAGAAGAGGAATACTGGATACTTTTCAGATTCAACAGAATTTAAAAATAGAAAAATGCAATAAGCAATCCAGCTTTACCTTGTTTTTAATGCATCAGTAGAATGTGAATTAGCATGAATCTTTAATAAACAAGCTACCAGAGCAAAAGTTATAGCTGGTGGTACAGGGACTTGCTAGCCCAGGGAGAGAATGAGTGATGTGTTATGTCTGGTCAACAGTATGGAATTAGTCTACAGTGGCACACTCTCATTTTTCTTCACCATTTAGGAGCCAGAGGAGCACATTTTGCATCCTGAAACTGTAGGTAGTGGAGTGCACTCCTGCATAAGTGTAAGTCTGCATGTATATGAGTTATTCCAGGATGAAAATTGCTCTTACTCTAAGACTGCTCCACATGGAGTTTTCTGCCTGGGCCCATACCCTTATGAGTAGGTTGGATGAGGCTTTGCACAGCCTGGTGTAGGGCAAGGTGTCCCTGCCCATGGCAGGGGGGTTGGAACTAAATGACCTTTAATGTCACTTCCAACCCAAACCATTATATGACTCTATGATTCTATGATTTAATTTAGCAGGCTAACAGATCCCTCACATTTGGACAAATTAAAGGAAAAAAAAATATCTCCACAGAACTGCAAACAATATTCAACAATGCTTAATGAGGAAAATATGCAACCTCTGGAGGTCCTTTCCTGCCTACTACATTTTAGGTGCCTGTTGCAATCTGCAAGTATGATAACTCTAAACTAAAAATAAATAAATAAATAGTCATTTAAAGTGATAAATGTTAGTCACACAAAACAAGTGAAATCAGCTTGCCATTTTATGTAACATATCCACACAGCTCTATCTCACAAAGGCACCACAGCTGTTCTGTATGTTAGTTAAGTCTGACTTAGATATGCAGTTAAGCACTCATCTCTAATGCCTCTTAAATATTCAGATTTAATCCCTGCTTACATATGGATGCTATTTTTTTTTCGGAATATGTTTTTACAGTCTTCAACAGAGACCATATTTGGTTTATTTTCTTTTGCGTGCTCAGGTGCCACAGTTGTAGCTGCTAGAGACTACACAAATAAACATCCGTGTCTCTCATCATCATTTTCCTTTTTTTTGCCTCTTATTATTTTGCTTGATATTAATTTTTTCCCCAGTATGTTATAGGTTTCCTACACAGCCTTTGGCAGTTCAGCAAAGAAATCCAAGTCAGAAAGAAGTCTTCAGGGATGTGGAGAAACATGCATGACGCCATAAGCAAGAGTGGATGACATTTCTCAAAAGATAACAAAAGAAACTCCATTTTGTCTTCATAAACATATAGAACATCACAGAAGTTACTGTTCTCATATTTACAGGTGATATAAAGTATGCAGGTTGTAGTAGGAGCTATGACTTTGAATGTGAATGTTATTTTTAAGGTTTTGGATACAAACAGCATTGGTTTTCTATATTGTAAAGGAAGCTATTATGAAAATGGAAAAAAATAATCTATTTCAGTGTATGATACCTGAATACAAATTGACTTTTTAGAGTACTGATTTAATTTTTATAGTTTACATTTATAAAGTCTCTCTTTTTTACAGTATTTTTTATATCATTTAAAGCAAGTTATGTAACTATTGAGAGGTCAGATACATATAGGATTGCTTTTACATAGTACCAAATACACTGATACTTTGGGCAAAATCATCTGACATGTACAAATCATTATCTATTTCAGGCAATGTGACAACAGTGTTTGTTTCTTTTTGTTCCAGAGTACAAAACCATCTAAAACAAAACCATATAAAAAAAACTATAGTTGTTTGTCCCTAAATTTATTTAGATGGTCTATGTGAGCAAGGTATAGTTAATGTTATTTTTTTCATATATGTGCATAGAGTTGTGTTAGAGGAAATTTTTACATCAAATTAATCCAATAGGAAAGGTCACCTTCAGGTTCAGGTTTATTTCTAATTCCTGATATATTTAGAAAATAATAAACATCTTCTATTCTTTCCTACTGTGAACAACATTAGTTACCAGAGCTACAAAAGTAAAGCAAGAGAAAAAACTCCACCAGTTTCCTCAATTGCTTCTCCTGACCTCAAAGAAGAGCTGCAGGTTTGTAATGGTAAGATGAATGTCAACAATAGCTGAAAGAAGCTTCAAAAGAAAGAGTCAAGGAGGAATTTATAGCCAAAATGGCTTGCAATTACTTCTGCTAGCCAACATGTACAGAAAGGTTGCTTGTCAGCTCCCTAGGAATTGCTTCTGAGATATTGATTTCATTTTTCCACCTTGTATAACCCATTTTCAGTTCTTTTCTTCACCTGACACTGATGGGACTTTAGAAGAAGTAACAAACAGCCCCCTCAAATCTTCTTGTTTCTGATGCTGGAGTAAAACCAAAACACCATCACTATTATTTTCTGTGTTATAAAGTAGAAGGAGAAAGTATTGAAAAGGAAGAATCGTATTTTTTATCTGTGGGCTGTGGTGTATATAGGGAGTCAATATAGTGTTACAATATTCTAGAATAAAAGCCAAGAGTATAAGAAGGGCTATAAAATAGAAAGTGGTAGATCCAAGATGAAGAACAGATACTGCAAAAGTGAAAAACAAAGCAGTGCAGACATCAGTGATGGATAAAACTGTAAGAAGAGTGGCTAATATAAACACTTTAATTTAAAGGAATGGGAAAATGGACAGAAAGAGGAAATAATGGCAATGTGATAAAAGGCAATGAGGTAAAGAAGAAAAGACAAGCCAAAGTGTAGTTGTGTTTCAGACAACAGGTAGATAAGGCAGGCCAGTTTAGCACTATGACCATCCAAGCTTTTGCTCTAACTGAAAGTGTGTTTCTTAGAGTTTTAACTTTATGCATGACAAAAGAAGTGAAACAAATTACTTCATGTCCTTTAAGAAGGCTGAGCTGAAAATCTTAGGCAGCTTCCATTACAGTACGTGTAAGTAGGAGAGAAGCATGAAAGTCAGTTTTAGCTTAGGGTTGAAAAGTTCCAATTTAAGACTAAATCTAGTTCTCCCACAGTTCAAAACAGAGTGATTTTTAAATTAATTATTTACTTATATATTTGGGGCTCTTATTTTAATTCTACTGCAAGTAGCATTTATATGCTGTAGACTTCAAAATGAAAATTATTCAGTTGCCAGACCAAACTTTGGGTGTAACACTATCTAGGCTGAACATAGATATGTTGTTCCTGACAGAATGGTCCTAGAAGATGCTTTATATAAAAGTCATTTTACAGTAAGTTTAGACTTATTCTTCTGATTTAGTGCAGAACAGTTTAACATCAAGCACAGTTGCTGGTGGGAAATAAAAGAACAGAGAAAATGAAAATAGGGAAAACATTCATGCTGTGTTTTACAGGGAAACTTCAAACAGCTATCAGATAGCCCAGGAGCCATATTAGCTCCAGACTCAGATATTTTGTGCTCTAACTACTACTGAAGATTGGTATCTTGTACCAAAGAAGGTGAAAAATGAAGTGATGTGACAGAGCAAAGATAGCTCATTCCTGAAATTCAGCAGCTGTCTGCTGCTGTGGAAGCTGAGCTTCAAGAGCAAAGAAATGTAGTTAGCATAATCAGATCAAGCTGTCACTAACAAGTAACCTTATCTATAAGAGTCTACACAGTTAGCTAAAACCAAACTGTCCCTGGACTAGCACTTCACTAGGCAGTATCTATGTTGCTAGCATCAGCCAGCCATCTTGGCTAAATTCTTTTCTTGTGACTACCATTTTTGTCTTTTCTATCTTTGAGTGGTTGCCATACCTAGTTTTTATTCACTTAAGCTTCTGATTTTCTTGAGAGCTGATATAGTACTGTCTATCTATGCCTCATCCTGCCAGAGAGCACATTTCTGCTTCTGGTAAATGTAATTTCCTAGTAAGAATGCAAACTCATGCTCAGCTTCATTTTGCAAAACTCTGTATGTGACAAGTCAGGCTGGAGACAGCACTCATTGAAAAGACAGGCAAATGGAGCAGATACTTACACCCAACAGCAGTGAGTAATGGTATTTTCACTAGTTAATTCAGATCCCTCCTTGCATGCCTGTGAAAATCCATCATTGTGCCTTGTCCTTACTGGCACTGATTTTGAAGGTGCCGTGAAAACAACAGAGGCTGGACCACGGAGCTTAAGCACTCTATACTACTATGGTATTAGTGCTATGATGAAATATGGACAACAGAGCAACACACTGACAAACTTCACTTTTTTTTGTGATAAAGAACACAGATTCCATTCCCAGGTACAATTTCTATAAAACTGCTATGACATCTTTATGGTAAATATTACTGCCAAATAGTGACCAGTAAGAATCTCTGTTTTAAATTGTAAATTATTAAAGACTTTATAGGTAGACTATGTAAACAAAGATCAAGTTACAGTCTCCTAGATAAAACTTGGTTCTTAGGGAACTTATCTTTGCCAATGGTAGCTATTAAAAACAAAACAAAACAAAACAGCATATAACAGGTCATTTGCAGCATAATTTTAATTAGCTTTTTCTGTGTGTGTCAATGTTATTTCTAAAAAGAATAACGATAAACAATGCAAACACAACATACATATAAAAAATAATGAAATAAATAAATCTTATATGTATTTTCTTTCACAAAGGTGGAATGTGAATGTTTGAAGTAATGACAGCCATTTTGAAAGTTGACATCAACCAACGGAACAGAAAGTCAACCACAAGGGTGCAGTGAGAGAAATGTGAGCAGCCTTAAATACCTTCATACGGATATCCATAAGGCTTTTTTACTACTTCTAGCCACTTAGTGCATTTTTTAATACAGAAAACACAAATTACTAGATACATTGAAATGTGTGAAATCACACCTTTGAAATGTGAAATCAATGCAATTGTTCCAGTGACCATGTTCACAAGATAATTAGTTAGCAATTACATCTAGCCTTACTGTTATTTAGCAATCCCAGCAATAATTATTTATACAAGTTACACAACTGTTTTCTTAGCAAATGAGATGATATTATGGGAAATGACATTGTAAAAATAGTTAATTCATGGAGAATCATTTGTTCTTCTTAGTGGCAGAGATTAAACACTTCTTTCAGGACCCTGGTCTTCCTTTTGGGCAATCTCTAATGTAGTCACAAATCTCTTTCTTCCCCCTAAGCTTAAGTGATACACACATACAGATAGAGGCATATTTCTAACCACAAATTATTACAGCATTAGAGGCTCTCCTAAGACAGATGTGGTGAGTGTGAACTGTGCTGCCTGGTGGAGAGAGGTTGAGATCACCAGTTAGGACACTTCAGTAAATTCTGTATTCCCTTGAAAATCTAAATTAAATGGCAAAACTCTGATTATTTTCAAAATGAAACAATGTCCTCAACATTTTTTTTTGAGAAGAGTAAAATCCTTATGCCAGTTAAAATCTAACCCCAAAGGTTGCTCGGTATTTGGCTTCTCATTTTATTAACGTTCTGTAATAAATGTCCAAGGCAGTATTTATATTTGCCTAAGGTTCACTTTATTTGGAATCCTCTCTCATACTGGATTTGACCTTCACAAACTCTGTTCCATAAGGGTTGACCTTTAGATTAGCATCCTGTGTAAAGAAGTGACTATGTTATCTGATGCTTTTCCTTCTGCAAGTTACTAAACCAAAAATATATGAATAATTTTAAATATCTGTTATAAATACCCCACTTTGTTAATGTGTCCCAAACAAAATAACATCCTTTCTAATATGTTCAAAGTCCCGAGAGTATTTTTCATTACTTCTTAATAACTTGAAAAGATTTAAAACTTTTCATTATACAGAGATTTTTTCCTGTGTTTACCAGAAATATGAGGACATTTAGAGTGAAAAGTTTCATGAACATAAATTCAACTTGCATTTTCTTCTGTTCCATTAAAATGTTAATGATTTAATAGTATTTCTTTCTAAGTATATTCAGATGCCAAAGAAAATGGGAAAAAAAATTAGTCTGAGAAATATGCACATGTTGCTGTTGAGTCAAATGCTGGCAGCAATAGCACAATGGCATATTTAGAGTGTCTCCTTTAAAAAAAATATCACTTCAGGAAGGTTACCATTCCAAAATATGAAAAAGTAACAGATGTAATTTGAACAGAAATGGTTCTGAGTTCATACATGGAAAAAAAAAACCAAACCATCCAGTGGACAATGATGCATTGGAGGGGGTTGCCCACACAGGCCACACAGTCTCCACCTTTTCAGTATTTTCAAGACCCAGTTATACAAAGCCCCAAGCAAACTTGTCTGATGCATATGAAGAAACATCATGGGTGTTTATGTGAAGGGAATCGTTTTGTTTGTCATGGTGCTTTGAAAAGATACCAGTCTTTCAGATCTTGGTGTTATATTTCAGAGCAGAATAAGTTATTGAAATTCTAGGACCTTTGTATGTTAGAAATTTTTAAATGATAGTTCAGCAAATGGGGATATTCTACAAAACAATTATGTATAGTCCTGCTGCTTCTCCTTGCTTTATGATAAATTATAAGCAAAGAAAAGAAAATGTACTAAAGATATTTTGAGTACAAGATTTTCATGCATTAGTTGCTATGATTGCCAGAGGACTGTAAGATGGTAAAATGACCAGAAAAGGTAGCTTAGGCAATATAATCTCTTTTATGACATGTTTTAAACATCCTGAGAGCTCAGAAAATTCTTTTAACTGTCAAAATAGTACCCCTGCCTACTCCAACATTAATGAAGAGATTCTTCCTTGCACTTGTCAAAAACAATTAGGCCATAAAAAATTGTTAGCAACTTTTTGAAAATACAAAATAATAATATCATATTTCTCTAAAATTATGTCAAATCTCTTCTCCTACTTAGAAACACTCTATCATGTTCCTTTACTATATTGTTATATGTTGAAAGGGTAAATGACGATTGTAGCTAAGTGTATGAACTTTCTGCCATGTTATGATCTGTCAGTAAGACAACTCTCTGGGCTTGTTTTAAATTCCCCAGACCGGTGAAACCAACTGAAGAGAATAAATTGAAACCTACATTGTAGAGATTCCTGGGGGTCTGACTTGGGTAATGAAGTGAAATATAAAGCTGACGTGTTCTACTTGCAAATGCATCTGAACTGTAAAGAGATGGTGGGATCTATAGCTGAAACACTAATCTAGATAATCTAGACAGGAATGCTAATGTCAATATTCAAGTCAGGCTTCTTTCTTGATCAAGTATTCCATTGGCTTGCAGAACAGACACTGAAGTCAGTGCCGTTGCTTCTTAACATATATTTCTCAAACATTAGCTTGACAAGGCACATCACAGCCTCATTAGAAATGTACAAATAATCTTTGAGTCACACGGATTTAGATTTAACTTCTATAAGCATAGTTTAAACCTGGGGACATAGGACTTTGGATTTTTTACATTCATTAAGAAATAATAATGATTAAAAAATGTGAAGCAAGGTGAGGTGTGGTAAACAAGTTTCTTCAGTCTAATTTTTGGTTCAGGCTTTCAAGCAACATCTAAGTCTTTCTAAATACAGTGAAATACATATATTTGGTATATGCTTCTACTAACGTCACTTGCTCTTGTACACATTTCATATGACTTTAGCACTTAATTCCATCCAAATTTATCATAGATGAGTACCAGTGACCATCTGTTTACAAAGGAATGAAAGAATGTGAATTATTATTTTGATAAAAAGGAATAAAGAAGAAATTGAAACAATTTCTGCATCTCTGGATATATTTTTGAAGCTAATGGAATATTTAAGAATTTTTTTATGATACATGTATGGATAAGCTCATGTGTCAATCAAAAACTGCTTCGACTCTAGCTTGATCTGGTTTCAAGTCTTTCATTAGAATTATGTTAGCAGTGACAACAGGAACTAGTAAAGGATAACAAAACTTTTCAATGCCATCTATAATTTGTGCAGCAAAATATTGAATTGCAAAGCATAGTATGGACAGTGTTCAAATTAACTTTTTAGTCATGGCAAGCAACCTCAATTAGAGTGGAGCAGTAGAATGTAAATCTATTTCTTGGAAGGCTTTGATATATCAAAACTTGTTTTCATTCCCATAAAAACCAAACTATTATAATTTTTAATTTTTTTGTGAAAGATAACACAACAATGACTATGTGGATGCCACCTTGATATCTGACTCAATAGCAGTAACTTTAAAAGCCCTGGTGTCTTTGATCCTGGCTGTGTGCTTTAAAACGTAGACTTTCTAGCCACTAAGTAAATCAGTTTTCACATAAGTCCAAACACTGCTTGATATTCATGCAAATTTTATTGAAACAGAACAAACTTTGACAAATGTTTGAATTTTGGCAATTTACGTCCAGGCCGATTCATAAAGCAAGTGATTGCTACTGACTGAGACTGTATACTATGATGGTATACTGAGAAAATGTGTGATCTTCTGCAAGGCAGACTCACCAGTCTGTGACAGCATTACTTATATAATTTATCTTTAAATGGAAAAAAAGTCTCAGGTGTCTTCACCTCTGTATGCAATTCAAAGACCAATGCTAACCTTGAAAGCCAAACAAGTCTGTACAAATTCCACTCATTGTATGCTAGGAATATTAGGTAAGTTTAACTAAGAGCACAGCAGTGTGTGAATGTTCACGTTCTCTTAAGTTAAAGTATTCAGACCATATTTATTCCTGAAGTAAGGAATGCTTAAGCTTTCTAAGGGGGAATTTATTAACAATTCTAATAAACTTTACAGTTTTGATGTGTAAGAGAAGATTTTAAGTCTTTACAATAATGACAGGAAAGCACACATTTTTTTTGACATACGCAAAAAACAAAATAGATTTGAAATGGCGCAGAATATTTTTCCCACTAATGAAGTCCAAAGGATCTCCAAAAGAAAAAAATAAACCTAATAACTTCATACAGCTTTTTAAATCTTATCTGTTTAAATCTTATCTGTTCCAGAGAGGTTGTGGAGTCTCCTTCTCTGCAGACTTTCAAGACCCACCTAGATCTGTTCCTGTGTGGCCTGCCCTAGGTGTTCCTGCGCTGTCAGGGGGGTTGTATTCGATGATCTCCAGAGGTCTCTTCCAACCCCTACCATTCTATGGTTCTATTATTCTATTCTTGTTGTTCCAACTAGGAAGTCCCGATGCAAAGCCTTGGGAGACTGACAGTTCTGCTTCACTGAGTGTAAAAACTATTTTCAAATTCTGTGAAAATAAGTAATATTCCAGAGAAAGAATGATGGAAAACAAAACTACTAGGATGGTTTCTTCTTCATTCAGTATTTTCTAACATTTATTCCTCATTGCAAAAATCTTTTGTGTGTGCTTGAATTGTGGGGTATATGAACAGATACTATGAACACTAGCTCCATAGATACTTATTTCATCTTTAAACTGTAGTGTTGCCAACCACCTATACTGTGCTGTTCAACATATACAGTTTCTTGCCAATTCTTAATGCCATCTTACCATATGACTAGGTACTGTTGCCTTTTTGCCTGTTATTTTCTCTTTTTCTCTGGTGTGAACAAGTGAATGTCATTTTGAAATCTGAACACTAATAAAATCAACTCCATGTTTTTTTTTGTTATGACATCCAGTTCAGGAGAAATGAATTATTGTTTTGAAATGCCAATTTATTACCAGCATCTGTGCAGACACAGTAAAAAACTGTATCACAAGTAGATCCAGTGATGATACTGCTCTAAGAAATCTCACTACATCCCATATGGCTGGTTTTGCACCACTATTAAGATTCTGAACCTTGGCTTGATTGTTTCAATATTTTTGGGTTGTTTTTTTTTTTTTTTATTTTACTTTATAACTCTAACAGAATTCATTGACAGTGGTCTTTTTTATTATAATTAATCCATCAATCTGTAAGCAACAGCTTTTGGTTTTGACAGACATTTTTATCATGATTGTCTTTTATAGGAGAACAGGTGATAAACTGTGACTTCCTATGCTGAAAACTGATGATGTAAGATAGAGAGGTCTGCATCAAACCAGTTGTCTCTGACCTGTGGGACTTACTACAATCATTTTAGACACAAGTTTAAAGACATCCACATTTCTGGATTTTGTGTGCTGACTTTTTACTTGTACTACTCATTTAAATGGTATTCACTCTGCTGGTTTGTGGCATTTTCAATCTCAGATGTGAGACTGACTCAATTGCTTTTTTTTCATTCTCCATTCCCCATGACATTCAACTACCTGAAAAAAAAAAAAATCTTACAGAAAGAGTTATACTTGATTGCCTAGGACAATAAATTATCTAAGTCTAAATTTGAGACAGAAATATAAAACAGTATTTCTCAAAGAGTAACAAGTTAAAAATACAGAAAATACTTGTACCATAGACTCAGATAAAATAGATGGATCTCTTGAGATTCAACCACCAGATTCAAAGCTGCACTAGTTGGAATGTGAAAAATTAATATTTTTTTTCCCATGAATGTCGTCAATATTTGGAACAAGTTGTGAGATCTCCATCTTTGAGAAGATAAAGATTCAGCTGGATGTTGTGTTGAGAAACTTTATTTGATAAGGAATGCTTTGAGCAGGAGACTGTGCTAGATTATTTCTGGAGGTCCCTTCCAACTTAAATTTTTCTTGATTCTGTGATTCTGTGCTGCAAAAGAACTTATTGCCAAACTCTTGAGAATCCTAGTAGCATATTTAACAACAAAAACCATCATTTTAGATTAGTTTCCAAAACTCGATCAAATGTTTGCTGTGAAGCTGAAAAAAAAGCACTTTTCCTGTTATTTAGTTCTGATTTCTAGGTGTTTGGGGTTTTATTTGTTTGGGTTTTTTTCCTTCAAGAATAGTGGTTTGTGTTTAAAACAATGGGTGTTTAGTTTAAGACATCAAGGCAACGTAACATTGTAACATTTTCTGATTTTTCTACCAAATAATGGCAAGTTCACGGCATTCAGGTGTTTGGAATGTTAATTAATTCCCATGGACATGGAATATAGGTCTTTGTTGATGCTAATCAAAAGTATACATAAAAATTTCAGTTAATCACTTAACATGATTCCCAAAATTATGAATTCTCTGTGTGTTATTAATAGCTAAACACATATGCTAAAGTTGAAGGAATTTTCCTATGCAATCTTGAGTATAGTAACGAACTTTTTCCATTATCCCTGAAATCTTTCAAGAGGTTTTGAAGAAGTTCAAGATGTATATTTCTAGACAGATTTTTGCTTACACTTCAGTCTACTAAGCATTCTCTTTGACTTGCATTAACTGAAAATAAACTCTTATTTGGGGAGTTTGAGAAATAATGAAAAGAGGATTACTGATACTATAAAAATGTTGAGTATTTTCAAGGACAATGGTCATCAAAAAAATTTCCCTCTGTGAAGACAGGCATTTTCTTGAATGTATTCATCCAGTGTTGAGTTTGGAAAATTTACCAGTATCAAGAGGAATTGATTCATTTATAATCAGTATTTTATTATTTCTGTAGAAATTAGAAGATTTACAGAAGTTTTACAGAAGTTTTACAGCTTCTGAACAAAGAATCTCAAAATAAATACAGTAGGGAAAACAGTATGAAGAGACACAGACTGGACAACTAGCCTATCCACACCCTGAGGAAAAGGAAGAAAAAGCCTGAGGTTATATTGGCACTATGGTACTGTAATGTTGGACAGACAGTTAATTAAGACACAGGTCTCTTATCACAAGCACAAGCAATTTCTGTTATTTATAGCCTGCTCTGCTAAAAGCATAAAGTGACCAGAGCTGACATGAGTATAGGAAGCAAAAGCCACCTTAAGGTTGCTTGCCTTCTTAAGGTACTCTACCTATGATTGGAAGCTATGGCAGCTTTAAAGTTGCTGTTTTATAGACTTTATCACTTCCTCAAGCTGTGTCCACAATGTGTCCACGATGGTATCTTTTTGGAACCTAAAATAGTGTAATTTCTCTGTTATGATAAACAGGAAGAAATACTGTATTGTCTAACTGAGAGGTGAGTCTTATCTTTCATTCACTCCCAATCAAATCATTGAGTTTATCCAAGTTTACTGCTGTTTAAGGCACAAGTCTCTAGCCCTTCATAAAGTAAATATATTACTTTTTTATATTAAATGTCTCCATTTTAAACCATTTAAAACAACAAAATAGTATGTAATTCCCTGGGTTCCCATGCGCCTTTTCCTTAATGTGAGACTGGATTTTCTCCTTATTTAAGATGTAATTTAGAACACAACTTGTATCTTTATATATAAAGTTCAACATGCAAGTAGCATTCTATGGATTTAGACAATGTGATGGACTACAGAACTCCTAGGCACAGTTTACTGTTGCATTGTGAAAATATATATATAAATAATTTACTCAGTCTATATACATGATTTGTTTGTTTAATGTGTTGGAAATAATTTGATGTATTGTAGTTGCTGTTGCTGTTGTCACCACATTACTAAAATAAGCAAGATCTATATCTCATTTGGTCTTCTGAAAACAATTCTTAAGTGCAGATGTTTGCCTCTTTAATGCTATTATTACAAGTTCTCTGCTAATAAACACACAGTTGCATTATGTCATAAGAAATCAAGACTTCAGAAGGAATTATTTTTGATTAATCAGTCTCATTCTCATTTAAACCATTAAGACAAATATCATTCATACTCTCAATAACATACAGTATATAAGGAAAAAAAAAAAAAAAGTAATCCATGCAAAATGTGCAAAAAATTCTTGCAAAAACCCCAATCTGACCTGAGAACAATAAAAAGGAATCTTTACACTATCTTTCCATTGTCATCCTCACACATCCAACTCAGAAACTTTACAATAAGTCAGGAGAGTTTGCCTATCTTGCTTCCTATAAGCAATATGACAGAATTTTCTTTCTTTTCTGTTAAGAATCCAAGACTTATTTGCATATTAAAAGTATATAGACATGGAGATTTCTTTCATAATTATGAATAGTCTGTTGACCTAACACTCATTAAGTCAGGAAGATCAGAAAGGGCCTTTTGTGTGCACAACAGCTATTTCAGATCAAAACAGATTTGAAGGCTACTAGAAAGCAGACTATATAAATTCTATAATTCACCTGCTACTATTCATTACTGTCTTGTAAGAAGGTGTTTAACTCTTCATTTTTTCCCTTTGAGTGTGTGCCTCCTGCCCTATTATTTCAACTCTCCTCCAAGTAAGAATTATTCATTTCTGCATGGCTTTTCTGTGTAATCAATGTGATAAGAAATATTTTTATATTTTCATACCCTATGAGAGGTCAGTGTCGTGTCATCTCCCCATCTGTGTGGGAAACTAAGAATCAGAGAAACAAATCCCTTTCACAACTGGTGTCAACAAAACTTCTTACACCAACAAGCAAGATAGGTTTGGAAGCCCATGTAAGAATTTTTGTGTATTGTATGTTAGAAAGTAACTTCTTACTTGACAGTTAAGCAAGCAGATAATTTTTATTCCCTTTTTAGATTTTTTTTTTCTTTTCCTTTTTTTTTTTTTTTTTTTTTTCCCATGAAGATAACTGAAACTCTGGAATGTATTTAGAATCTATTCTGGTCTTGTAGTCAGAAGCCTCTCTGGAACCATTTTCACCCTTACTTTTCAAAATTGCAAAATACATCAAATACACGTTATATCTGAATTTCTGAGTTTCAATTGTTTTTGGAAACAAGCAGGAAAAAAGAAGAAGTTACCGTGTTTCTTGAAGAATCAGAAAGCATGTTGTTAATCTCTGATTTTATATTTAAAGATATCAAAAGAAAAGACTTATTTTGAGGCTATTGATGAAGCGTATTTGTTTTAAAATTTCTCTCTTTGCCTAGAATATTTTTTCCTATTAAAAGAAGCAATAATAGCAATATTTAGGCTCAGTCAGCTGTTTTCTTGGTGGAAAACCTTAGCATATATCTTATTACACTACACAAATATACACATTTAACTATATTTACCAGATGAATGTGTTTTGTATATTTAAAGGGTTGTCAGAAATTTGTAGAACTGCAGAGCTGTTCGGTTTTAAGTTCACATGCAGCAAGTCCCACAGTGAACCCCCACCGCAGGGCACAGCTGAGCCCCTCAGACACGGGCAGGTGGGACGGAGCCTCACAGAAAGCCTGGGTAAGAAAGGTTAAAACACTGCCTGTCAGCTGGGGCTGAGGAAGATTAATTTTCCCCAAGTTGAGACTTTTTTGCCCATGATCATAAATGGTAAAGGACTTCCCTATCTTTATCTCAACCCATGAGCTTTTCCATATCATTTTCTTCTCTGTTGAGGAAGGGGGATTGAGAGACAGCTGGGTGTCCACCTAGCAGCCAGCCAAAGTCAACCCACTACATTGCTTCTCTCTGAACAGTAATTTTATGTAATAATCTTGAGACTACTTGAACACCAGAGTGCATAGTGTCACTGTATTTGCTCAAATCATAGCTGCTGTTTTGTTCAGTAGCCATTGCAAGTTTTCAGCACTTAGGCAAGAATCAAGAATAGCTTTAAGTTCCCAAGGTAGTTATCTGTAAAAAAAAAAAAAAAAAAAAAGAAAAAAAAAGATGAACATGCAACCATTATTACCTATTAAAAGTGAAGTCTTAGATGATTTTTCACTATGTTAATGCAATTTTCCAAAACCATATTCAGATATGTTCAACATAACACACTTCTAAAATTCTGTGCCTCAATATGGACACAACTTTCAAACTGGATAACAGCTGAAGTATTAATGACAGGCAATCTACAGCTTCACAAGTAAATGACTATCTGTGGGTGCATATAGGAATTAATCTGTCAGGTATAGAAAGAGTAAGAAAGGGACTACTGAAGCTCTGAAATTTTAAAAGAAATTTTGGGCCAATTGTAAACCATCTGGTATTCTACTTTTCTAAGGCTTAGCATTTGCTAAAGATCCAAAGGAGACTCAGAGCACCCAGACATGAAGTTAACTCACACAAACACTATTGCTTAGTTAAAATCTACTAGCAAAGAACAAAAGGGAGTAGCATCTTTCAAGTCCATTTTTAATTTGTTACAGCTTCACTGACACAAAATTTTGCATTATAATTTATTTATGGTTCCAAATTCACAAAGTTCAACATTCCTAAAGTATGTGAAGCACATACATATTAGTAATGTAACTGTTGTTATGTTAACATGTTAGTGCAAGCATTGGGTTTTTTTGGAACAAGGACTCAGGCTTTGTTTTTTCCTTCCTAATAAAAGTTTTTCAGACATATTTCCTTGCTAATTGTTCTATGAGAACATGACTAACATCAGCCTATAATAAATTATTTAATTAAACATATAGTTTCATTATTTTACTATTATATCAGTTAAGATGATAGAATATCAATTTATCTCCTACCACATCCACTTTCAGTTTATCTAGATTTTTGACAGTAAATAGCTTGGATTCGCAATATGAAGCCTGCATACTAACTGTAATTTAGAAAGCTTCTATCTTATCTTCAAATGCCCATCATTTCCAAAGATAGATCACCCGAGTAGAGAGATAGGGAGCCTAAGCATATTTCCTTCCACTCCATAGAAGTGGACATTCTATGTCTTGGCAAGTTAAGTGCAGGTAAGGGCATGGGAGAAGTAAATTCTAGATGAGTTCAACATGAAAAAGGTGACTAAGGGCAGTATGGACAGAGGAATGAATCATCCCAAAAGGGACTCAATCTGTGTTTCCAGCTGAAAACCTCTAGGTTATCCAGGTGAGAACCTCTACTTTTTCTCTATGCCCGCCCTTCTCTTTTAATGATTGGTCCTTAAAATCTTTGTTCTCACATAGAGCTCAACGGTGAGACTCAGAAAAGGGGTGTGGCAGAAAAGGGGAGTAGGAAGTGACTACTGAGTTCAACAAGCAGAAGGACAGGGCACTGGTGAACAATCATTCTCCTGAGCTGCCTTCAGCCTTGCCCTTCTGAAACAACTTCAAGGAAGAATGAATTTCAAGATGATTTTAACTCCATGTGCATTTTGAAGTATCTGGAACATTTCTCATCTTTATACAAAATTATCTCAATCAGAAAAGAACTAATGTTCTGATATGATAAACTAAACCAGCTGTGTAAAATTCACATAATTTTCACATATCCTCCCACCTTGTAAGAACAGCCACACAGGCACAGAATACAGGTTCATGTTGTTCAGTGACCTGTGGACTACTATCCCTCCAGTAGAGGAAAAAGTGCATGAAGAGGTATAAAAAAAAAGGCAAACATAAAAGGATAGTGCCTCCACCCCCTCCTTAGTACTCCAAACACCAGCAATTCTCAGCTCAGGGGATTTTCTAAGTAGAACACTGTTCCTTCCATATATGTCATTATTTCTATATATTTCTCTTCCCTTTACTTTACCTGTCTCTACTTGAATCCTAATAGGGCATGAACTGGTGTCTGCTTGTGTATTAAAAATAGATTTTGACCTGTTATTTTCTTCGCGATGCACACACACTTCAGCAGCATTATTCATGCATCTTGTCTCTCTTAGTAGTACTCAAAGTGAAAATACTCGTTTTCAAGTATGTAGCAAAGGGTCTATTATAAAAAGACAAATTTTAAGACCATATACTATGGAAATGCTGATAAATCTGCACCCACTTTGTAGTGGTAGGTTAATATCTATAAGAAATTATTCCTATGGACTTTCAAACAGTAAACAGTATGGGCATTTGCAAAAATGCATCCTAACTGGCAATTGGCTTTAGTCAGAAAATATCTACCATTTCCCTCTTATTCAGTCAAAAATTCAGAAGTATGGAAAATATTTACTGAATGAAGATATATTCTACAAAAGGGAATCTTCATCAAAATTATATGTAGAAATATTCCAAATCCATTTTTGTTATGGTCCCTACTTAAACATTCACTACTGGATGGAATATTGAAACAAATTAACGTGAAACTATTAACAGCTGATATTGTTTCAACTGCCTTCATTACCTAGCAAAGCTTTTAGCAGAAGGCAGGGCAAGATGACATCCAGATATCCCTTTACATTTGAGTTATTCTATAATTGTGTATGCTTAAGTAGAAAAAAAACTCAAGCAGACAGACCAAAAAACCCAAGCCCCAAATTAAACCAATTTATGAAGAAGTCTAAAAAGGCTGGTTAACTACTAAGACACTATCTCATATTCTGAATTGCCAAACTTTATTCAGGCTAGCTATTATTGACATTAGGTTAGGAAATTTAAAATGTAGACATTGTAGAAAAAAGCTTTATTTTGAAGTTCTTATTATTCAAAAAAGACATGTAAGTAGTTGTACTGTAAGCAGGTCACAGAGTGATAAACTGAATTCATCAAGTGTTCAAAAGTAGAGTCCATAAACAGAATGCCAGACAGTGCTTCAAACAATGTTTCAATTTGAATTTGTCAGAAGACAAGAGCATGCAAATATCAGTGGAACTTCTAATAGATTATGTGAATTTCTAGTTTATGGACTACTGATTTTTATAATACAGGTTTATTTCTTTTCTTCTCCATAGAAGAAGAATGATTCAAAATTTTAAACAGTTTATTGCATGGAAAAGCCACAACAAAATAAATAAACAAAAAAAAGAGATTTATATATATTTTCACAAAGGTTTTTTGATTTTACTTGCTTGCCATCTGAGTGAGTATGGCTTCAGGGTTCTATTACTTTAGATCGCTTCACTATACATGTGTAAGTCAAAAAGTCACTGAAGGAATTTTACATAGTGTTTACTTACATCAATCTATATGCAATAAATAAACAATATGTGTTTTTATAGTGTTAATCACAGATAAATCTTGTTTTAGTATGTAAGTTTATTTTCTTCTTCATATGTTTTTTCGATACTATATGCAAATAAAGATGTGATGAATACTGGACATTTATTATTCAGAATGAAATTTTGGGAAAGAGATGAATAACCAAACAAAATATATATA